>BQNB010151728.1:0-15863 GCA_026074375.1 Tanacetum coccineum | reverse complement strand
GTTGTCATTTAAGTCGACGATCACCCATGATCCATACAAAGCTCTAGCCACGTGGAACCATTCCTTTCATTTCTGTGACTGGAGTGGTATTTCAATTGGAAAGCGGCACAAACGAGTGACTGCTTTACGACTGGAATCACAAGGCTTAGAAGGCTCTTTGTCTCCTCATGTAGGAAACCTCAGCTTCCTTCGTAAGCTTTCTCTCCCGAACAACAGCTTTCAAGGAACCATTCCTCATGAAGTTGGTCGTCTATCTAGGTTACATATTCTTTATCTTAGCCAAAACAAATTCAGTGGAGTCATTCCAACAAATTTGTCTCGTTGTTCTAACCTCGAAGACCTTTGGCTCAATCAAAATATGCTAACTGGAAGCATACCCAAGGAGATGAGTTTACTTTCGAAACTTTCTCGTCTTGTGATTAGCAAAAATAACTTAACGGGTGGAATCCCCCCTTTCTTGGGGAATATTACATCAATGAAAGTGTTCGTTGTTGGCGATAACCCGTTGGGTAGGAGCATTCTAGATACCTTGGGTCTTTGGAGAAGCTTGACCATATTTTCTAGTTATGAGTGCAACTTATATGGAAACATCCCGCGTTCCATTTTCAACCTCTCACTCCTTGTTAATTTTTCTGTAGCTGTTAATCACCTCACTGGTAGTCTTCCTTCAGAAATTGGTAATCAGCTCCCAAATCTTGAGTTCTTTCAGTTATGGGGTAACAAACTCACAGGAGTTCTCCCACCTTCTATTTCTAATTGTTCTAAATTAGTAATTCTTGAAATGAGGGATAACAATTTTAGTGGAAAGTTGACAATAGATTTTTCAGAACTAAGAGAAATTAAATATATATTCTTACAAAATAACAACCTCCATAGACGCGGAGAAGCTGATGACGTAAAGATTATTGATTCTCTGAAAAATTGCACCAAATTAGTAACATTAGTTCTTTGTAATTGCAGCTTAATAGGAGTGCTTCCGATGTCAATAGGTAATCTTTCTGATCAACTCAGCTTTCTAAATTTAGGAGACAATCAGTTATCAGGAAGCCTCCCTTCAAGTATAGGTAGTCTAGTTGGCTTGACCGCTTAAGATTTAAGAGCTAATCGATTCAAAGGAAAAATACCCACTACCATTGGTAAACTTCAAAACCTACAATATCTTGCTCTAGCTGAAAATCAATTTTCAGGGTTTATCCCTGATGCCATCGGGAATCTTTCATTGTTGATTGAACTTTATTTATTTTCAAACAAATTAGAAGGCCATATTCCATCAAGCCTTGGGAATTGTAAAGAACTTAATGGGTTAGCCCTTAGATACAATAGACTCACGGGAAAAATACCTGAGCAACTTCTTCAACTTCCATCAATAACTAATTTTTTAGATCTTTCATACAACACCCTGTCTCCCCGGTCATTCCATCAGAGATTAAAGACCTCAAGATGTTGAGCTATCTCGACTTATCTCATAATAATTTATCAGGTACCATTACTAGTAGCCTTGGTGAGTGCATTAGCCTTACAGAGTTATACCTTAGTGGCAACATACTTCAAGGCATAATACCATCTTCAATCAGGTCCTTGAGAGGATTAGAGGTACTCGACATTTCTCAAAATATTATCAGGCAAGATTCCCTAATTCTTAGACAAATGGGTTTCCTTAGAATTTTTGAACCTATCTTTTAATGATTTTGAGGGTGAAGTGCCGGTTGTAGGAGTGTTTGCAAATGCAAGTGCATTTTCGGTTTTGGGGAACAATAAGCTCTGTGGTGGGATGGTTATACTTGAGTTACCCAAATGCAAGGAAAAGCATAGTAAGAAAAAAAGGTTTCCTTTCTTCATATTGTTTATTGTGATTGCACCAACATTACTCATCGTATTATGTTGTGTGTATCTTTTTTGTAAGAAGAAACGCAACAGTCTACCATCTCAATCTTCAGGGAATGAACGGTTGTTGAAAGTTTCATACAATGAACTTCTTAAGGCTACTAATGGCTTCTCTACAGAGAATTTAATTGGGGAGGGTGGGTTCAGCTCTGTTTATAAAGGAATCCTCGATTCCGACGATGATAGATTTGTTGCCATCAAAGTTCTACATCTTCAGAATCGAGGAGCTCTCAAAAGTTTTCTAGCATAATGTAAAGCATGGCGGAATATTCGACACCGTAATCTGTTGAAGATAAAAACTTCATGCTCAAGTTTTGATTTTCAAGGCAATGATTTTAATGCTATGGTTTACGAGTTTATGTCCAATGGATGTGTACATGATTGGCTTCGTTCAAGTACACATACATCGAAACTCAACCTTCTTCAAAAAATTAATATTCTTAGAGATGATGCAACTGCACTTGACTATCTTCACAATCACTGCCAAACAACGATTGTTCATGGTGACTTGAAGCCTAGTAACATTCTACTAGAAGCTGATGGTGGCTCGTGTTGGAGACTTTGGTTTAGCTCGACTACTTTGTACAGACTTAAACCAAAATAGCTCAACTCGTGTTAAAGGAACAATTGGTTATGCGCCTCCAGGTAGTATTCCATGATGCTTATATTACTTACAACTTACAGTTTGTAAATTAGTTAACTGTTTTTGATCCGCAGAGTATGGTCTTGGGAGCGAGATGACAAGTATTGGGGATGTCTACAGTTTTGGAATATTATTACTAGAAGTGATGACAGGGAAAAATCAGACAGACGACATGTTTAATGAAGGTCTTAGCCTTCATAAATTTGCTTACATGGCATTACCAGATCATGTAATCGATGTCATTGATAATGATGCAATTGTGTTGCAAACGGAAGTGAATGCAAAGAAAGTAGACGAATGTATGGCTGCAACTATCAAGATTGGAGTATCGTGCTCTGTGGATTCCCCACCACAACGAATGAAAATTGAAATTGTTGTCAATGAGTTGCAGCGTATTCTCGATGTGCTTCAAAATATATAAGGTACTCTGATCTCTCTTTTTACAGAATGTAATTTTACATGAGTTAGTCAATAAATCATCACTAAAATGGTTTTATTCTTGTCTTTCTGAACTCTTTCGGGTATAATACCAAGCTGGCACTGTGAAGTTGAATGTAACTGCAACAAGGAGCAGTGCATGTGGTAGATTAATAAATGTTATGTTGTCAAGCATGTTTGTACGTGTGGTTTAATTTTCTTGTTGCATAAATGTAAAAGACGTAAGAGTACGTATAGTGACACATCATATGTGTCAAAGTCGTTTATGATTATGTGTGGTTCAATCATATTGTTCGATTTCTTAACATGACTATTTTGATGTTATTCCTGTTCTCTCGTCTTTTGATTGGAAGCAATAAGGGTTTCGAGTGGTATATGATTCAATTTTATGAAAAGTTAAAGTTTTCATCTTTGCCCCAAAGTTGAAAAATGATTCTTGTGCTCTTTTGATTGTTTTTGAGATGAGAAACCAAATAATACAAATTTAGGACTATCTGAACATTGTGTAAAATCTGGAAAAATGATAGGCTATTTAAACTTTTCATTTATGATCTCAAATAACTAATTTCATGTAGTTGACTAACCAAAGCAGTATCAAGGTCAGTACCTCCCAATATTTTCTATGAGATGAATTGTTGTAGGTCTGCTTTTCGTTTGCAGCCATTATTATGTGGAAGTGTTTTTTAAGCTATGTTTATATCTTTTTAACATAACGAACTGAACCATTTTATACGGGTTGATGTAGCCAGAAAAACAGCTCCAAGGGGTTTGTTGCGGCTCTGTGAAATAAAGAAAAAAAATTATATAAATTTTTGTTGGTACTCTCCATCATTTAGTCAGTAATTGTTAATTATGAGTACAAATTGTTGATACAAAAGTTGGGTCGGGTCTTGCTTGGTCTGAATAGGCAGCTATTCGGGTATGTAGAGCCTTGTTCTTGTATCAAGTGAATTCGTCGTAAAGACCCAGCACAAGGAAATAAACACCGTTAACCTTATCTTGGGAGCGGATCCCACGATTAGACTCCAGCGTGAGAGTAAGTATGTGTTTTTAAGAGAGTAATCAGGTGAGTTTAGGGCTTGTAAGATACCTGCATTGATGATGATTACGTTCCTTTTATAGGCTGAATAACCCTAAGGGTTTCCGTGAATTGCGACCCAAGATACGGCCGATATTGTAGGAATTCGGTATTATCCTAACCGATTCAAATATGTAAAGTATATCTCTTATTTAAGTAGGTTACCCTTTCTTAAAGATAACTTGTGAAGATACCGTGACTATGGGCAATATCCGCGTCCGTGACCCGTAGGTCCATGAAGCCGCAACCGCACTTAGTGGGCCGGAGGCCCATTATCAACAACCAAATCCAAAATAGTATGAATGGGTCAGGCCGGTCCATACTATACGTCATTATGTCCCCCAGTCTAGGAATCGTGGCCGTGGTCGGGACCGCGGTCACGGTTACTAGACTAAATATCCAATCCTGCCTGACAACGCATAACTCTCAAAACTGAACTTTGGGTCCCACAGCATAGGAATAGGACCCATTTATCGAGAAACAGCGAAAAACGGCATAGTGATGGGACAAGTGGGTCCCAAAGTGCTTCACCTTCCTATTAATCCCTAACCGTCCAAAAGGGTAGTGGAGGACACGTGGCAAGCATCCAACGAGGCACGATTGTCGAGGACATAGTATAAATAGGACAAAGAATCGCTGTGCACATTTCCACAATTTTCAAAACAAAACACCATATGTACACACACAACCGCACGCATTATTCATTCTCACGGAATCGACTTAATCCAGGTTAGTACACCACGCCACTTTGCAAAATTATTTAAAAAATGGGTAGGGATACAATACAACTTGAGACCGCCGTCTCAACCATCTCCTCAGTGTATCTTTTAGAATTTACCTTTGAGTACGGCATATCAGAGGATCTGCATCCAGAATTGCCTGGTCCAGGGGACAGGATCATGGATTTTCCAGAGGGCAAAGTCGGCATGTACACCAAATTTTTCGAGTTTGCTAACTTTCGCATCCCCATATCACAATTTCTCTTTGATATTCTTGGTCACTATCAAATTCATTTGTCACAACTGTCCGTGATACGCGCAGCCAAAGTCAGTCATTTCGAAATCAACTGTCGCGTCCTACACATAATACCCTCTTTTAATTTGTTTCATGTTTTTTACGTGCCATCTTTTAACACGGGGTGGATGTGTTTTAGTAAACGACCAGGAAAAAACACCCCGCAGTGTTATACCAAACCCCTGGATTCCTGAAGAATTAGAATAATCGGTTTTTTGGGTGGACGAGAAAGTGTTTCCCATCGTCGTAGACTGGCGCGTAGGATGTCTAAGGATGTGGGGATACCAAGTAAGGGTTTCGTACTCCGTAAAGGATGTGGCGATACTGAATACACGCCGTACCACCATCCAAAAACAACTGGAAGAACTGTTATGTTTAGTAGGAATGAGCCAGAGATACTTTCTGGGAGATGATGTGTACCCCACCTTTCTCTATGACGATGACCGGGGTGGGTGTTTTAAAACTCTGTTTACATTCCTCATATATATAAAGATATACTAATAATCGTTGTGTAAATGCATAAATGGATTTGTTTAACCTGATCAGCGCTCCTAATCCAGCCTAGGTGAAGACGGGGACGCGACCTCGCGTTGCCCATGAGGTACCACTACTAACTGTTACCGCAAACCGGGTAATTGAAATGGAGGACCCGGTTGCGGCGTTAACCTCCTCTGAGGCCCCCTCTGTAATGGAGAAGTCACCTTTAGACTTTTTAGATGAAGATCATTCCCCTGCGATTACTAATAAGGGCGAAACGGAGGACCATGTTCAAACCGCGAGATCCCAAGAGGTTCCATCCGCAGGGAATATAGCTACTACGAAAATCGTCCCAGAAATAGATCTGGAAAAAGAGACAGCCGCGATGGGACCACCGACCAACAAAAAACATCATAAAAGAGACCAAAGTGCAGTGGAGGTGAATGCACCTCCTAAGATACTAAGGAAATATCATGCTTCCCTTCACCCTACACAGAATATTCGTGGGGGTAAATCTATAGCTGCGATGGGATCAGGTCTGAAACGCCAGTCCCAGACACCCATGCAACAAAGTGTAAGCGATCCGGACCCGCTATCGTATGCGGAGTAGCGGCCAATCCCTGAGCGGGATATTTCCTAGTAAGTGATCCGATATATGCTATTCCTGCCTATCATTGTGTTGTATTTTTCACAAGTGTAGCTACGTTAACCAGTCGTGTTTGCCCCGTTTCAAATCATCTAAAAAAGTGGCAGTTGCAGCGGATCTAGATTCTGAGAACACCTCTTTCACTTCCGTTGCCGGGTCACCAGGAAGTATCAACCTGAGTGGAGCGTGACCAACGGCTGTCTCCTGGACACCTCAAACTCATGCCAAGACCTGGTGGACAACCTAGCACCGCCAGGGTACTTTTCGGAACTGCGCCACTTGCCTAATGAAGATTTCCTGGGTCAATACAACATAAATTTGGCATGGCAAGTGGCAATGGGCTCACAACTACGGTTACAGTTTGAACAGGAGGCAAAACTATTAAAGAAATATGTGGCTCAAGTGGCCCAACGGGATCAGAAGATTCAGGCTATAGAAAGCGAGAAAAAGAACTTAGAGGCGCTGCCGGAAGCTGAAGCTGATCTGAAAAAAAGCCGCGGAGGCTAATAATGTGAAACTATCCAAAGAGCTAGAAAGCCTTCGCTCTAAGTTTTCTGACCTGCAAGTAAATAACAATCAACTGTCCCAGCAAGTGACTACCCTGCAACCTCATGTTACAGGTGAGGAAAGAATAAAGGCAGCTTTTGAAGAATTTAAGAAGTATGAGGATGATCGGGTAAGCTCATGGTGTGCTGAAATGGACGCACAGCTGGATGCTCTCAGCATAGACTTTGATGAGGAACTATATCTGCATATGCTGACGGCTATCGCTAGTCGCCGATGGGTTTTTGGGCGCGGTTTGCATCTGGCTGTTTTAAAGTGTGCGGAATCCCTGGAGTTGAGATAAGCTTTTGCCAATGTGGTGTCCGCCGGGATCGCCAAAGGTTTTTGCGATGGCCTAAAATATAGAGTGTAGCAATGAGAAGTGGAGTTGGACTTGGCAAACATTGAGGCTTATGATCCGGAAGCCAAGGACAAATTCATGGCGACTATGCAAGTCCTGAAAGATCTGAAGTATCCGTTGATTGACGAACTAGAAAAACTAAAGGACGCCCCCATGGATATAGTTATGGCGTCCTTATACTTGGAAAGCGATACCGGGGAAGAAGCTCCCCAGTGGATCCGCGACCTTCGTCCTAACTCCTCTCAATTGAAGATCCTTGTGTACCCCGAGGTACGTGACCCTAAGTATCTGTGGGCTGTTAAAGAGGAGATGCTCCTAGAAGATGCCATAGCTGCAAATAAATGCCGGGCGGAGAAGAAAAGAAAGTGCCGGATTGTTTGTCGTACTCACGGAGTTGGTTTCGCCCATCATGCCAGAACAGACAGAGTTCATGTGTCCGCACCCACCGTTATTCCTCAGGGTCTTCAAATCTTAATGAAGGATGTGGCTACCCAGACTGAGCCACCAGAGGACAGATCGTCTCCCAGACTTGTTAGATCCAAGTCGCTGCCTACTATGTATAATTTGTATTGGCCTTGAGCCATAGTACAGCCTGTAGTACTTTGATATTTACTGTTTTTTAATGTAATATTCCCATGGATGTCCGTGGATAACAATTTTTTTTGTAAGTAGATCACTGAATTATCTTTGATGTATATATATGGCATGTTTAGTGACTTACGTGCTCCATGGGAGTCTTTCTTTATGCGGCCAATGTCTTAGGTACACAGATTAAAGATACAGAATCCTTGGCCGCTGGGGTTGCAACCCTCTTACGCGGCAAGCAATTATTAGGGCACTTATCCTATAAACATTCGAAGAGAGTCACAATATTGTGCATGCATTCATGGAATGACAAATAATAACAAATAAGTAAAAAGAATAAAGGTAACTTAGAAAATTTTCAAAATAAAGAAGTCGCAGGGTTAGCTAGACCCTGTGGAGTTTTATTAATACCCTAAGAACAAGAAGTTAAAAGATACATAGATTACTTTTATTAGGGGTCCTAACGACAATGAGGGTTCATCCATGCATGTGCTGCAGCCTAGAGGCAGCATCTCTTCAGATTGGCAATGTTCCATGTCCGCGGTAAGTCCGCGCCCTCTATAGTCCTTAGCTTATATGCTCCATCTCCTAGTGCTTCCATGACCTCATAAGGTCCTTCCCACTTTGGTCTAAGTTTCCCACCGGCTGTAGCATGACTTGCATCACTGCTACGATAAACAAAGTCTCCAGGTCTAAAAGCGACACCACGGACCCTAGCATTATAATACTTTGTCATCTTCATTTTGGCCTTGGCTTCACAGATTGTTGCGCGCTCCTGCTTTTCTTCCAGTAGATCCAAATTTTTAAATAGCTCTTCATCATTATGTACAGTGTCTACTGTCGTAGTGCGGTAGGTGGGCATTCTGATTTTCGCAGGTATGACGGCTTCTGTTCCATAGGTCAGGGAAAAAGGGGTATCACCATGACTTGACTTAATCATTGTGTGATGGGCCCACAGGACATGGGAAAGTTCCTCTATCCAGTTCTTGTTTCCTTCGCCCAGGCGTGCCTTGATTTCTTCACCCATGCTTCGGTTTGCCCTCTCTATAAGTCCATTAGACTGTGGGTGTTTCACTGAGGCGAATCATTGTGTGATATTCAATTTGTCACACCAATCCTTAAATGGGTTGTCGCTGAATTGTTTGCCGTTGTCCGAGACTATTTCTCGTAAGAGACCGAAGCGGCATACAATATTGTCCCACATGAATTTTTTCACCCGATTTCCTGTGATTGTCGCCATGACTTTTGCTTCTATCCATATCGTGAAATAATCCATAGCGACTATCAAAAACTTGACCTTAATTGGTCCTTCCGGGAAAGGACCCGCTATATCAATTCCCCATTTGTAGAACGGCCACGGGGCCGTGATTGGGGTTAGCGACTGTTGAGGGTTTCTTGGCACGGGACGATGTATTTGACAATCGTTGCATGTACGTATCATTTCTCGTGCGTCCCGGTGCATTGTTGGCCAATAATATCCCAGCCACATAGCCTTGGCTACTACCGATCGCGGTCCTGCGTGCATACTGCACCACCCCTCATGGATTTTTCGGATCACAAAATCCGCTTGAAGTGGTCCGACACACGTTAGCCACGGTTTTAGGAATGACCGCTTGTAGATAACCTCTTCCAACAATTCGTACTGTCTGGCCTTTATACGGAGTTTGCTTGCCTTCTTTCTATCACCAGGAAGAGTCCCATCTTTCAGGTACTCTATTATGGGGGTCATCCATAGAAGAGCCTCCTTTCTAAAACCTAGATAAAGAAGTGAGCTGGAAAGTATTTACTCGTTTGTTACGACAAGAGTTCTATCCGATGGGGTATTCGCAAGATCGGTGGACACGGTGGCACAACCTAATACAACAATGAGGCCAAACTGTTCAAGAGTACACCATGGATTTTCGTCGATTAGCTGTGACGTTGGTAATTTCCATTAATAATGAAGACGTTTTCACAAAATATGTTGATGGGTTACCACAACATATTCAAACTGAAATGCGGCTTCATACAACAAAAAATATTTCCCAAGCAAGTAGCATAGCGATGGCTATCGAATTAAAGAATAAATCTAGCACTCAAAAGTTTGAAGAGAGCTCAAAAGGTAAAGGGTCTGCTCGTGGACAGTCGAAGAAAGATTTCAAAAAGATAGGAGTGACGCAATCTCTAAACGAAAATATATATTGTAGTAATTGTAGGATTGCAGGACATACAGAAGAGAAATGTTGGAGACGTACAACTGCTACTACCCATGTCAATGATGTAGTCTAATTGGAGTCAGTTCAAGAAGCAGATAAAAGTTTGTCCTTGATGACGAAACAAAAAGAAAAGGCGTCAAATATGAAAGGTCAACTTGATGAAAAAGAGGAGTTATTCACTCTCAATATCCAGGTTAAACAAGAAGTAATTGAAGCAATAGTCAATATGGGAAGTCAAAAGAATCTAATCTCAGCTACTCTAGTGCAAAAACTAGGTTTAACCACCACTCCGCATCCTAGTCCGTACTCCTTGGGTTGGATCCAGAAAGACATAGATACGCAAGTCAACCAACAATGTAAGTTTTGTTTTGCCATCACAAACCAATATGTGGATGAAGTGACGTGTGAAGTTGTTCCATTGGACATCTGCCATGTCATTTTTGGTAGCCTTTGAGAAGGATGGGAAATAGTATCTCGTTAAGAGAAGTACAGGAAGTGGAAACGTGGAGTTGATAACAACGTGCCAAGCGCGTCGGTTGGTGAATGCATCCCAAGTTCTGCTTCTCATACTTTTACGCCCAATAGAGTACTCAAATAAGGTGTCTTCATTAACTCTTAGTTGTGGCTACATTAGTACTCAATTTGAAAATATTATAGCAGAATATCATGCACTCTTTGATGATGTTGGTGAAATGCCACCAAATCAAATTATTGAGCATGACATACAACTAGTGGAAGACTCCACTCTCCCCAAGATTGGTATGTATCGAAACTCAGTTTTGGAAAATAATGAGATAAAACGGCAGGTTGAAGAGCTATTGGAATCAGGTGTCATTAGGCCAAGTAGCTCTCTATGTGGATCCCCCATTGTATTGGTTCCTAAGAAAGATGGCGGATGGCGTATGTGTGTTGACTACCGAGCACTTAACAAAATTACCATCAAGAATCGTTATCCTTTACCCAGGATTGACGACTTACTAGACCAATTGAAGAAAGCTATGTATTTCACTAAACTTGACTTAAAGTCAGGTTACCACCAAGTTCGAATTCGTGAGGAAGACACATGGAAAACAGCTTTTAAAACCCGTCAGGGGTTGTATGAGTGGCGAGTGATGCCGTTCGGTCTTTGTAATGCGCCGGCTACCTTCATGCGATTAATGAACGATATCCTCCGTCCTCACATTGATGATTTTGTCATAGTGTACCTTGATGACATTCTCATATATAGCTGTACATGGGAGGACCACCTCAAGCATGTACGAAAGGTTTTTCATCTACTCCAACAACAGCAACTTCGGTTAAATCGCAAGAAGTGTGAATTTGGTAAGAAACAACTAACTTACCTTGGATTTGTAGTTGGTAATGGTGAATTACAGGTTGATCCGGACAAAGTAAAAGCAATCACGAGTTGGCCCCGTCCGCGCTCGATTACTGATGTTCGAAGTTTCCTTGGAGCTTGTCAATATTTGCGAAAATTCATCTGCCATTTCTCGGTGTTGGCGTCACCTTTACACGCCGCAACAAAGCTGAACACCAAGTTTGAGTGGTCTAACAAACATGAGGAAACGTTTCTGTTATTAAAGAGGAAGATTAGCGAAGCACCTGTACTCGCGTTACCGAATTTACAAAGACCATTTGAATTGGAAACTGATGCTTCTGGATATGCTATGGGGGCTGTTTTGTATCAAGAAGGAAGACCAATAGCTTACCATTCAGAAATGTTCCAAGGGGCTCAAAAGAATTACCCAACATACGACAAAGAGTTGTTTGCATTGCACCAAGCAGTGAAGCATTGGCGTTGTTACCTGCTCGGAAAGGAGACTGTGGTTCATACCGACCATCAACCACTACAATACCTACAAAGCCAAGCAAAACTCCAACAAGCCCGTCATATGAAATGGATGACTTACTTGCAACAATTCAATTTAGTTATCAAGTACAAAAAGGGGTCTCAAAACAAACTCGCGGACATGTTGTCTCGACCGCCTGTTATCATGCTTTGTTTGTCGGTGTTTATGCAGGTACACCCCTCAAGCCACAATGAATATGCCTCTGAGTATCCTAGCGATCCAGATTTCATGAATGTGATTAAAGAGATGGAATGTCACAAACCCACAGAGTTCAATTGGAAAGGCAAACTACTATATAAAGGTGGCTTATTATGTGTACCGAAAACAGCAGAGAGGGTCCAATGGATGCGAGAAGCACATACTTCAAAGGTTGTTGGGCATTTTGGAGTCACTAAAACTCTACAAAACCTCCAGCGATATGTGTTTTGGCCACGGATGCACCAAGATGTAAACCGTTTCGTTAAAGGTTGCATATTGTGTAGTACGTCCAAACCGTCTAACCGAAAGGTGGGTTTATATACACCTCTACCAGTTCCATCTCGTCCATGGGAAAGCATATCTATGGACTTTCTAGGAGGGCTTCCAAAGACTCGAAGAGGGAATGACTATCTATTTGTGATAGTCGATCGGTTTTCTAAAATGGTGGTGTTAATTGCTTGCAAGAAGACAGTAACCGGAGAGGAAGCAGCAAGACTTTTCTTTGAAAATGTGTGGAAGATATTTGGACTTCCCAAATCCATTATATCTGATCGAGATTCACGTTTTCTAAGTAACTTTTGGTGTTCTCTATGGTCGAAAATGGACACGAAGCTAAAGCGAAGCACCACCTTTCACCCGCAAACGGATGGCCAGACCGAGGTTGTCAACCATACAGTAGTGCATCTTCTTCGAGGTTATAACTCAAAACATCCAAAAACATGGGATGAAAGTATTCCTTTCCTGCAATTTGCCATCAACCATGTCATACATAGCTCTACTGGAAAATCTCCTTTTGAAGTATGCTTGGGATTTCTCCCACAAACCCCATTTGACTTAGAGTTTACAAGTGATTCTTTGTTAACACCTTCAAACGAAGTTGGAGAAGCTGGAAAGGCACAAAGATTCATTAATAACATAAAAAACTACATCATCAAGTTGAAGAACAATTGAGACGTTCACAACAAAAGTATAAAGAACGCCGTGATCGTCACCGAGTTGAAGGAAAGTTTCAAGAAGGTGATCTTGTTTGGTTACATCTTGGGAAGGAAAGGCTAAAAGGTGAGGGGAAGAAAATCAAACCTAATCGCTATAGGCCATTTTGAATCCTCAAGAAAATCGGTGAGAACGTGTGTCAACTAGAGTTGCCATCATATATGGAGATGTATTCGGTAGTTAATGTTGATAAGTTAAAGTTGTTTGAGCCATCAATGCTTGATGAGGAACCAGGAGAGTATTTGCCTTCTCTTGATGAATTAATCAATGAACAAGAAAAGGTCTTAACTGAAGATACAATTGTAGAAAGAAAGTCAATCTCAACCCGATGTGGTGAAAGGAAGTCATATCGAATAGGAATGAAGGGACAGTTGCCAAGCAAAGCAAAATGGTTTTCGAAGGAAGTTGGCGAAACCCGATTTCCTCATCTCTAGTTGTAAGACCAATAGGAGTTGGTCCTCTTCGTGACGAGGGGAGGCGTGATCCGAGACGATATCAGGATAAACACAAGAGAAAAGATAAGACCAATGAGTTGGTAATGAGTTGGTAACTAAATCCTAAAAAGCCATGCACATGCATGAGAAAATATAAGACCAAATCTTAGTATTTAAATAGAATGCCATCCGTAGGGCAGGAATCAAGAAAAAAGAAAACAAAGTTATTCATATTGTAACTCTTTGAATTTTATTTGATAAAAAATAAAATCAAAACACCATCTTCCTTATTGTGATCTCGACTCTGCTTAATTTCCTTTATCAAGTGCGAGAGCTTACCTGCTCGCACCAATTCTTCAATCTGCTTCTTTAACTGCATGCACTCGTCCGTGCTATGTCCTTTATCATTGTGGAAATCGCAAAACTTGTTGCTGCTTCTTTTTTCTATCGGGGTTACCATGGGCGATGGTGGTTTGAACTCTCCTGCTTCAGCCGCGAGGATTTCTTTAGGCGTTCTGGTGAGGGGGTAAACTTGCTAGACCCTCGTCCTTGTCACACCCCCAGACGGGGCCTGGACGGAATACGTGTCCGAGGGCGTGACGTCATCATAATCCGAACACAAGGCACAAGAGAACGACCACTAATGGACGTTTTGGAAATCATAACTCGTTGCATTATTTAAAAATAAATAAGTTTTACAATATTGAAAAGAAATTAAACATTTGCAGAAGCGTAAGTAAAAAGTAGCAGAAGCATAATTTGGTTTTCAAAAGACAACGAGTATGATATTTTGATAAGTCTTGAAAGAGTATCATATTGCACGTAGACAAAGTATGAGAATTATTTCCTTTTTCCTTTAGCCAATTTGTTTCCTAATCTCCAAGAGGAGGTGGAATTACCTAACTTGCAAGCCAAGTTATGTAGGCTATATAAGGAGGTCTAGGGATTATTATTTGTCATAACTTGAAAAACTAATCCCTAAAATTCTCTCCTTCTCTCCCTATTGCTCGATCGGTCGAACCAAACCCCAAGGGTTTCGGTTTGTGTTTGTTCGACCGAAACCAACAACCCACAAGGGTTTTTCGTGTTGATTGATTCAAGAGTCGAAGGCGTTTGGTGGCTTTATCACTACTAGTACTAGCATACTTAATTGTTTGCTAAGAACGTATTGTGTGTGTTGAAGTAGAGAGATCTTACTTTAGATCTTGGGTGGTTTTCGCGTGGTATTTATATTATACACACGCGTATATTCAAGACGGTGTATTCGTTAATTGCTAAAAGGTACGCGTTCTTGAACCCTGGTTAACTATGTTATTCTATACGTGTTTATTTATTCCGCTGCGTACTCGTGATATTTTAATGGTTAATAGTTATAAAACCCAACAATGGCATCACGAGCCATCATGTAGAATTTATAGTTACAAGAAAAATAAAATTGGACAAAAAATTAAGGTTCTTGATTAATTTTTAAGCCCTTTAGGCGTTTTATGCATCAAGATTCAATCTTTATGTATAAAGTATCAATCTTTATTGGTTATAAAATTAATTAGACGAATTCTAGGTTGTATGAAATTTTATAAGATTAGAACTTGATGCGTTTAATTGTTAATTGATCGGTTTTATGTTTAAATTAACTGTTAATGCGGCATCCATGATAAATACATGCAAATTAACATGGATGGACATGTGATATAAATCTTGTTAATTGTTAAAAGCTTTATGCAAAAATGATGATCAAGAATTAAAACATAGACATTAAATTTGAATTGGTAAGATTCACGACTTTAAAAGCTAGGGAAGACCTTAGCTATGTCTTAATGAGGCCTAAAGTTGCTTAAATTTTATGTGTTGTGTGGTATATATTTGTATATGGCTTACGTAATCGATTATATCGATGAATGTGGCCGGAGTTTTTAGGACGAAGGAGCCTTATATGAATATATACATGTTTTAATTATTAGATAATTATCATAATTGATATTTGCATGACTTAATAGTTTAGTGTTGTTTTTGAACAAGTGTTATGTGTATTAGTTTGTGTTTATATTGTTTTATTTTAAGTTTGGACTTGTGAAAAAATAAAAGGGTTTTTCAAAAAATAAATATAAACATGATTAATAATTATGAAATCAGATTTATTATGGACTATTTCATAGTTCATAATATGTTTTTCAAATAAAAGATTTAATTTTTATCCATGACGTAATTTGTAAAAGTACTACTTAGTTGCAAGAATAAGGTTTGGGGAGACTCATCAAGACTTCGGTCTTGTAAATACCATTACCCTATAATACCTGACTACGTTGTAGTTTCCTTACCTTGCATACTATTTAGGAAGTCGCAAATGGTCTAGGTTTGAATGGTTTTTAACCATTCTTCAAACTTTTTCCGCGATAAAATATAAAATCTTTAAGATTTGAAAACGCGTTGAATCGTCAATTTTTAAAGGTAACTCTATTTATACATTAGATGTATAGAAAATAAGTGATCCCGTAATAAATAACTTAACTGAGTAAAGTTTTTT
>BQNB010151727.1:0-15863 GCA_026074375.1 Tanacetum coccineum | reverse complement strand
TGTGACCGGCACATAATAAGGTGGGGACAAAATGTTATGTGTCACAGTTTGATTGGTCAGCAAATGATTGTGATGCCTGATAATGATTAATAATAATGATTGCTGACCAATCAGACTGTGACACACAGCTTCTGTCCCCACCTTATCATGTGCCTCTAAGAGAAACTTTTTGTGTACACTTGTTAGATGAAGAAACTTTAACAATGTCGATAGATTTTAATATAATGAAGAAAGCTTTAGGATTATTTATTTTCTTCTTTTTGGTGATTGATAATGATAGCCACCACCAAAGCCAATGATATGGGGTTAAATGGTGACATACACATTTGCCCGTTACGTGCGTTGTCATTAAGCTTTCAATAATTGCTTCCAAGCTAATCAATGAAAAAGTTAATCAGTTGTTTGGTCGTTTGGTTTATCTAATCCGATGATTAGTAACTACTAAGGTCTAATCAAACTAGTACTTTATCACCAAGTCAAAATCTCTTTGATAAAAGTTTAAGCATTATCGTTCTAAAAAAGACCTTAAACTCCGATCAAATCATATATCCAAAAAAAATATATATATTATAAGTCATCCGCAATATCCAAAACTAAAGCTGCACAATCCACTGAGAGTATGTTTGGCAAAAATAACGGTAACAGTGAGCAAAACTGTGAGCAGTAGCCATATTTTTTTTTATAAAAAACGTTTGGTAACATAGCTGCAGTTGTAATTATGATGCGTAAAACAGCTCCTGAATGCTCAAAGCTCTCAAATGCTACTTCATGAAGCGTTAGAATAGAAACATTCCAAAAAAAAATAAAGTTACTTGATGTTTGTCAAACGAGCATTAAAATTCACAACGCTCAACACTCACAGCTCCTAAAAACTCTTCACCAAACACACCCTTAATATCATCATTTATTTATCTATAAATCCAAAACTATATGAAACATAGCTCTACCCAAAACTCTTATCAATCTTGTTTAACTAAAAACAAAAACTAGTAAATTTACAAGACTAAAAATTAAAAAAAAAACTCATAATATTCCTTTACATGACCAAAATGCCCTTGTACTCATTCACCAATCAAATAAAAAAAAACCACTACAATATCTGTACACAGCTGTCAAAGAATATCTGAATCACAATAAACCCCTCCTCCCTAGAAACATTCAATAAAAAACCTTACACAAAAAAGTATCAATCTTTTTTTTTCCCAATTTATTTAATCTAATCTAATCAACTAAAATAATTTGCATATCCAACAATACTAAAAGATGATCCAACGGCTGATATTTGACGGTGACCCTTCCCTGTATAAAGATCATACGGTTCCCACAAATGATCCAACGGACACGGTCTCTTCTCATCTAATCTGACCCATGGCTTCCCCTTACCACTCCAATGCAATAAACTGACCGGTCCAGAATGTAATGACCGACAACTACCCTTCACATTATCCCCGCCTAACCCATGTTGGTTCCACCTATGATGAATCGGTTCAATATTACCCCCAAACACAAGCAAAAAAGGAGGCAATGAACCCAGTTCATATATCCTTTTCTTCCTTTGAACCTCCATCCAGTTCTCTATTCTCTTTCGGTAATTACCTTTACGCCATTTTACCATATCCATTACCATCACGCCCGTGTTGAAATAACACGGACGTGCTCGTCTTGACCCGAACACCCGCGACATAACCGGGTCGGACCAGAAATTATCCGTAAAGTATTTCGTAAAATTAGTATGACAATACTCCGGAGCGCCGATAACCCGATTCTTTACTAGTGTAATATTCCAGAGCTTGTGAATATCATCGACTAAAATAACGTCACTGTCGAGATAAATGACCCGGTTCACAAAAGGGTCAAGAATATCACCCAGATAGTTTCTAGCGTAATTTAAAGGGTTCTCTAACGCAACACGTATCGAAGACGATATCAAATTAATAACACTATCTTCACGAAAAATATAAACTTTAAAGTTCAAAGAAGTGAAAACGGATCTCACAAGGCGGGTCAAATCACGCGGGCTAGCCGGGTCAAATTCAGCTGCAATAAAATGAAAGAAAACATTCTCAGGACATGACGCGTGGCGCAAGACAGAATGCACGGCTGCGATTGAGCCACGTAGATATTCCAAATCAATAGTCATTGCCACATGTATGGTTTCGCCACGTAAGCAGCCTACGCCGTTACGGTACTCTGGCGCTTCAGAGAATCCAAACAGAACATCATTATGTTCTGTTTGGGTTCCTGTATCGGTATCCGTTGCTGGAAAGTAACGGATACCAGCGATACTAAAACATGTAAAAGATAAGAAAAAGAATGTGATAAAAACAATGTAAGATCGAAAACGAGACATCTTCGATCTATGAATAAAAGGTTTTTAACAAGATGAATAAACCATGTATCAAGAGATTTATGTGTGTGTTTTTGAAGGTGTTTTAGTGTGTGTGTGTTATTGGGAGTGAAGGAAGATTAAATTGGGGGAGAGTGTGGATAGCTTTCCCTCTTCCATACAATAAATACAATACCCCGAAATATATTCACAATAAAATTAAATTAAATTAAAATTACAGTTGTTATTAGCTTATTATTTTAATGATAGAATAAATATTTGTGGTTTTTAAATATTGGTGGTAAGTTAATAAATGTGCGAGATTTTTGTTGTGTTGTTTATTTGTTTTTTTCTCTTAAATTGGAATGGTTTTTTTCTTTTTTTTTTTACTTTTTATAGTTGGAGGAAGATCTATTTGATTTTTTCGTATCAATTTGAGATATATTTGTGTATGATACAAATGTGTTGTGTATCAGTTATTTACTGGAGTAGATTGTCAAAAATATTCAAAACGCAACGGAAGCTCTCGGTGCGCTGAATTATAGGGTTGGTCGGGTGCATTTATAACTCCAGCCTTATTATAACATCAGCTCCACACTCCACCTTAAATCACTAGCCAACATTATAGACATTTTACTTTCCTTTTTGTTTTTTGTTTTTTTTAAGTATATTTGTGTTTTATTGGGTTAATTGTGAGTTAGTTTTTTTTTTTTAACGGCTTGTTAGTTTTTAATGGTTCAGGTCCAGTAGTGACATCCAATTGAGCAGTATGTTGTATCATGAACCCGCCTGTACTTTCTTTTATTCCGCCTGAAAGGGTAAAAGTCTCGGGTGGGACTCGAACTCGAGACCTCCCCTAACCAAACATTCTCTCTCCAAGCCACTAAGGAATCTTGGTGGCCAACTGAGCTAGCCCAGTTTGTTTAATTGTGAGTTAGATGATATCTTATTTTTTTTAGAACGGCAACTATTATAAAACCAACTAGCAAGAAGCTAGAAAAAGAATTACAAAGAGATCAATAGGGGTGTTGAAACACCAACTATCTCAATAAAAAGTACAATTACATCTAGAAAGGCACATTAAGTGAAAGAAGCGGAAACAATATCGTCAAAAAATAACATTTTACGCAGGGGCTTTCGACGGAGGAAAGGATGAGCAACTGATTACGAAAACATCATTTCGCTCCACCAAGTTTTATAAAGAACTCCTTTCCAGCATAATCTTTACTTTTGAGATTAATCTGATGGAATTGAACCAATTAAGCCAATCAACATATGAACAAGGGTGTCCATGTATAGATTTCACAAGCGGCATTGAGCCGGAGATATCGTAGTCATCTGAAACTGAAGAAAAAGTGTGAGGAATTCTTTCTGAGCAGAGGTGCAAAGCGGACATAAAAGATCACAAACTAGGACGCCTCGATGTTTGTAAATAGGAGATCGAGTAGGCAACCGATCCAGGAAAAACCTTTCAGACAAAAAAAATTTATTTTTATTGGACTATTCTTACCCATCGAAGTTGCAGTAGGAGGTTTCGGCAAGAAAAGAAACATTATCAAGATGAATGCGTACAGCATTGACCCGAAAAAAAAAAACACCTTCCCATTTAAAGCTTTCACACCATATTTCCTCTATATTAGACAACAATGTCACCTTCAATAAACTTTGATGAAGAAGCTTAATTGAGAAGATTCAACCCTCCTCTTACAGAACGACGAAGAGAGAAGAGGTAACGAGAATTGCAGTTTATCAGCCTCGCTTACAATCTTTATTAATTCCAAAATCATAAATTCGTGAAACATAACTCGGATGTTGTTGAGTGTCAACCAAGCCAAACTTCATTCCAAAAATTATGTGCGCAAACCATTACCACTCGAATATACAGTGAGGAATATCAGTCCACACACGATATTGAGCATATGCTCCTACCGGAATATGGTTTTTCAAGTCGAGTAATCGAACTACGGAGATAGTTTATACTAATGAGGGAGCCATGACAATAACATGAATTGAGACGGACACCGCAATGAATATCCCGTGATATGGAATCTTCAAAAACCCTATTTGAAAAGGGACTGCCCTATTTTTAAAGCATTAAAAAACTTGATGACTCCTAAACCTCCTACTTCTTGGTTCGTTTCGTTAGTATTTTTCTGTTCCTTTTCGTTCTTTGTTTGTTGGATCGTTTTTGCGTGTATATCGTCTGCTAGTTTCATTCTAGCCTTTTTTTAATAAAATTTCATTTGCCGTTCAAAAAAAAAGACTAGGATGCTTTCAGGTTAAATTATAGCTCCTGACTTGTTGAGAAAAAGTAATAATAAAGTAGCTGAACTTTGTTATAAAACATGAATTGAAAGTTTTTACACGGATTGTATATGTAAGTTATAAAACGAATTTGAACAACTCACCTTTTGCAATTTACTCTAAATATTTTTTAACCAAAACTACAATAGAAGAGGTATACAAGCCACGGTTTTAGTTTATTGTTTTTTTTAACTAAAAAATAGTTAAAATGTTTGATTTGGTATAATGCTTAAAAAATGTTGTTTGACTCTATCAAATTTTGGGACAAACTAAAGGATTATAAATGAAAACAAAAGTTTTTGGTCTTTATTGAATGTCATGACATATTCAGTGTGAAATAAATGGAAGTTTAACTAGGAAAAACATTATTAAAAAGGAAATATTATGTTGTAAAACATAAATGGTATATTATTTGACATATTCATTAATTGGTATTTATTTACTCAAGTTGTAAAGAGTAATATTAATTCTAATAAAGAATTATGTTGCAATCAATGATATAAGTATTTTTCCAGACAAAATATTAAACAGTAAATCGTAATGAACAAGGTGCAATGTCAAGGTCCGATAAATACTAAGCAACCACAAGGTGTTTATTAAATAAAATATCGACACATGGTTTAAGTAGTTTATTTGACATGTCATTCCATTTATTTGAATCTTCTATCTTCTTGTTGTATCATCTTGTTTTTGTACACAAAGAAAACTTTATTTTTATCACACAAGCTTAATTAAAACATTCTTATTTCATATGGCGATATAATTTGACCAAGTGTTTCATTTGCTTATACAAACAAGCATACGACAAGTTAGTCATGAGAGAACAAATACAATGTGAAAACGTGGTTTTAATTTGCACCTATTAACAATGACATAACTTTATGTCTTAATTTAGTTATACAGGGAATACACGTTACCAAAGAGAAAATTCTTTTGTGCTTATGTGTTTGTTGTACACGTAGTAACTGAAAAACAATATAAATTGATTGTTGAAATGTACATGTCAGTGACGCGTTCCAAATCATCAATTCAACTTTTTTATTTAGAAATTTCCTTCCACTTCGTTTTTGTCTCGTTGGTGCATCTCGAGTCTATCATTAACAATTCAATGAGAAAACATGCATTGAAAATCAACATGTGTTTATTTTTTTTGCGTTTGATACATTTAGTTTTTGTTAATGGAGCTACTCAATATGATTCAACATATTATAGACAGTAATATTATGACGTCTAAATTTACAAATGTGGTTTTCTATAGAATTATAAGTAAACAAATAACAAACCGAAAACTACATGAATAATTGTACAATTTGTTTTCCTAACCTAGACTTATGCAAAATATTATTTCATCGACCGTCTTGGGCACGCTACTAGCAAAACGCTTGGCTAATTCGGGGGACTTAACAGAATCCATGAATGATAAAATCTTCATAACTTCCGGAACACCCATGATGAATCCTGTCTCTACGGTCCATCTCTCCTTGAATGCCGTTAAGGTTTCATTAGCTTTCCTCACTATCTTGGTGATTTCGTGAGGTTCTTTGTAACATGCTTTCCTGGTTGAATATCTAGTGGTGAAAGCCTCTCGCAGCCTCCACCATTCGTCTATGCTGTTGGGAGGAAGGCTCTCAAACCACCCCCTGGCTGACCGGCGCCAATTTGTTTAAGTAATTTACCGTTCTAGAGGAAGTAGGAGTGTTCCCACGCTTCTAGTCGAGTAATCCACCTAAGCCTACATCGTGGAGTTGCTGGATCACTTCCCCTTATAATTTGTTTCCTTAATGTAATGTAGTTTTGTTTTCTTTCTTTCTGGTTTGGTTGCCTTTTGGCTCTTTTGTAACATTCGCCTTGTTATTTTGTTCGGTCTCCTTCTTTGGAGCCTGGTTTTTAATAAATCTCAGCTTTTAAAAAAAATCTTTAATGCTCATTGTGTAAGTCATGCTCTGATTCTCACAATCACGTGTTCTTTAAGTGTAATTATGCTAGCAAAGTATGGAGGATTATAAAGGAGAGAATGAAGATTGCTAATGTTCATAGCAGGTTAATGGATGTTATTAATGCGATGGTTGGTACTCTATTCCGAGAACAATATATGGAGTATTGTTAATAAACTGATAATAGTTGCACCTGTGTACTATGTGTGGTGATAAAGAAATCATAGAATGTTTAAGAAGAGTTCGTCTAACAAGGCACTACTTTTAGATTGATAAATAGGGAAAACTTTTTATTAATTCAAAATTTAGAAACTAGTTATGATGATTAATAAGATCAATCAATGTGTATAAAATGCATTTATTAATTTAAAAAGAAAATTTGAAATGAATTAATGCACTCTAATTAATGTCATGAAGGCACTTGTTAGACAAGCTGATGAGCCTATAGATATGTTGAAAAAGATAACTAATAATAAGGAAAAGATTATAGATATGTTGAAAAAGATAACTAATGTGTAGTCCAAGCAGATGAGCCTGAAACTAAAAAATTCAAAAACTAAAAAATAAGCATAGTCCCCACTCACCACTTCACCAGCTTTCGAATGATTTTTTTTCTTTCTTTTATATTCTTTTATGTGTCGTTGACTCGTTTCTAAAAGTCTGAAAGGTAAAAGCATCGAGGCAAAGCTAAATTGATGGACTAGGGCATGTAGACAAGATAGATGGGCTGGCGGGCTGCGGCCCAAGATAGAACAAAAGAAATATGACTTGTGCACAAGGTTATAAATAGCGTGAGGCGTGGCGTGGCGACATAGCTAAGCCTCACGCCTTTGCGAGCCATGACGAGTCATAGCGTTTTTAAGGTGTGACTTATAGCGGCACAAAATATAAAAATATTTATAAATTTATATTTTTATATCATATTACAAATATATTGAGTTTACAAAAAGTGTCATACATAAGGAATAAAGTCAAGAAACTATATTTGCATGTTATCTTTTTCCTTTTTTTGTATATATAAAATATGAGTTTTATCGAATTGAATTCAAAATAAAGCTTCCAACATCACGTTTTTAAGCGTACATTATCTCGTTTTTTTCATCATCGTCTCACGTCAAGCCTTAAGCCAAGCATTGCGAGGCCTTTACTGTGCCTTTTAGAACCCATGTTTCGTGTTATGACACAAATGAGCATCTCGCGTGTATTGCATGCCTCCAAAAGTACAAACAAAATAGGCTAAAACTAGTTGTTATAATAAAAAATTTGTACTATTACATACGGTGTAATCAGGGTTCTAAAATGCCCGCCATGATACCGCTAAGGCTTCGCAAAGACGTGACATTTACGCTACCACATAATGTCCGAACTTGCTCTGTGAAATCGGGGGAATAAACAAGTCTAGTGGACATCGTTCTATGAATCTACCTATTATATAAAAGATGACCCCTTTGTTTTTACTGTCATAGCCTCCAAAAAGACATTCAGTCCCTGATAGTTCCCCACTGATTACTCCCACCAAACCACACCAAACCAGTTCTCTTCTTTGACAATAGCTACACCAAGTCACCAACTCCATCTTTCTCCTTTTTTTCCAATTTTCTTTCTTTATCATCAATTATTGTAACCTTTAAATTGCCAAGCTTTTAATGGAGGTACTCGGTTGATAAATTTTTACATGCCTCCAGTCTTTCACTGTAAGTCAACTTAACTTTTATACAATGTTTGGATGATCCGCTGATTATATGCATGGAATTAGGGCTTCATTAGGCTGTTACTTTTCTTGGAGTGATGGTCCACTTCTAGAGATGTTGTAGGCGATGAATATGATGATGAAAAAAGTTGGGGTTAAATAAGTAAAACTTAAAACAAAAGGCAGGTGACTGGATGATGTTTATGGATTAAGGTTATCAAAGTAAAAATGTAATAAGATTATTTTCAATGGGTCTGCTGATTTTTTTATGATTTATGAGAGTTATATTTGGATTATTTGAATGGTTATGCTAATTTTTTATGATGCTCGGCTTGTTATAAGATGAATAGTTATGCCGCATAGATTACTTGATTTTAGACAATGTTTGATGTTTAGGATTCCAATTTGGTTATGCTAATTTTAGATATGCTGTTTTAAAATTTTGTTTCAGTTGCGGCTTATGTATCGACGTTAAAGCCTTGTATGCGACACTATTTAATTTTGGAGGCGAGCCTTTTTATGTTACTATAAGTTCTTGCCTTTATATCAGCAGTAATGTTGAAGAGATGATGCTGATATATAAGCTTCTTTAACTTTTTTTACAGAGCAGTATGTGGTGCTGCGTAAGAGGAAAAAGATGATGATGATGATAAGCTTCAATTCTTCAAGAATATCTTTTTTTTAATTGAGGGTACGTTGCTTTAGATGTTCTTGTAAGGTACGACGTGATATCTATTTCTTTAAAAAACATGCGTTTTCCAAATCATAAGTTAGACGCAAAATTTCTTATCTCAAGTTTCATTTCTCTGATGTTCCTCTTCATATAAGAAGCAAGTGAATTTCTACATAAACAAAGTGACGCGTTCCAAATCATCAATTCAACTTTTTATTTAGAAATTTCCTTCCACGTATGGAACTTCGTTTTTGTCTCGTTGGTGCATGTCGAGTCTATCATTAACAATTCAATGAGAAAGAATGCATTGAAAATCAACATGTGTTTATTTTTTTTGCGTTTGATACATTTAGTTTTTGTTAATGGAGCTACTCAATATGATTCAACATATTATAGACAGTAATGTTATGACGTCTAAATTCACAAATGTGGTTTTCTATAGAATTATAAGTAAACAAATAACAAACCGAAAACTACATGAATAATTGTACAATTTGTTTTCCTAACCTAGACTTATGCAAAATATTATTTTAACTTCACAACTCACATAAATCTTACTACTCGAACCAATGATGGATCCATATAGGTGCCGAGTGTGCCACGGGCTACACTCGATTTTGGTTCATGCAATGCAAAAAAAATCAAAATTGTTGTTTTTTTAATGTGTAACTCCAAAAAATTTCTGTGCTAACTTAGTTTTTACGATGTAATTTTAATTGGCTCAACATTTTCTTTGTGCAACACGAAAAATCTTGAATCCGTCCCTAACTCGAACCATATAAAAGCATCACATCTAGTCTCAAGAAACTAATATCGTATGCCCAAAAGAATATATCATTACCAGTGGTGGCTCAAGGGTAAAGCAAGTAAAGCTAGGGCTTTAGGCCCCTAATTTTTTAAGGCCCCAGATTTTCTACGACTTTATATATATACAAAGTTAGTCACATGTTTTTTTTGCCGCCATATTTAAAAATCTAATTAATCAAGGCCCCAATTAGCTGACAAATGTGAAATAATCAAAATCTTAGGCTTTTTTTTCTAGTTTCCATTTTTTAGTTTACGAGTTGTAGAAGTTTAAGCGCGGATATATTGAGTATATATGAAAGGCCCATATTTTGCATGAAAAATGAGCAATGATGAAATTAAGTCGTGTGATAATAACCATTTACATTGATGAATCAAGGTTTGTTTTCACACCCACAAACATATTTTATTTTCACTCTATAGTTTTTTCTTATCTACTCATGTATCATTCTTCAATCACAAGTTGCTTTTTAGGATGTTTTAATTTTCGCTAAAGAAATTGCTAAAGAAAAACGAACGTGGAACGTAAATTTGAAAGAAAAACGAGTTATTTCTAGAAACAGAAAATATGATGATGACGTTGATAATGAAATTATAAAAACCGACGATGAGAATTTTAAAACCAATTATTTCTTATACATTGCAGGTGAAGCTATATCACTATAAACTAAATATGATCAATTTATATTAAGATACCTTCAGTTTACTATTTGATATTGAAAAATTAAAATCCCTAGATAATAACAAGCTAAAAAGGTAGTTGTTTGAACCTTAAAAGGTCTTTAAGCCATATATAACAATTGTTTAGACATTAACGTTATGGATCACTAATAGTTTTTAGAGAGGTTATACATGTGGAAAATTGATACATCGATTGATATACTTAAACAAATTATAAATTTAAAATATTTCCGTAATACTTATATAGCGTATATAATAATGTTAATTATTTTAGTAACAATTTCTTTAGCAAAAAAAAATATTTCAAATCTAAAGCTAATTAAAAGTTATCAACGATCTAAAGTGTCAAAAGATTAGGCTTATTGGCTTAATTATCAATTGTAAATGAAATATTGTGCTATATTGATTTCGAGAAACTAATTAAAGATTTTACATAAAAACTTAAAAAAATAAATTTAATATAAACTATTTTTCAACAGATAACTTTGATAAAAAGGTCTCGTCTTAGGGCTTCGCTTTATGCCTCCGAGGAGGTTGAGCCGCCCCTGATCATTACCTAAGAGCCTTGGGTACGGTAACGCCACCACCGGCGTTATGCCTATGTGGCAGCCGCATTGGTGGCGTTACCACACCGCCTTCCAACGTTGGCCAACGCTGTTTGGCTCGGCGTTAAGCCACCAACGCGCGTTGGTGTCGATTTTCTTTTTTTTTCTTTTAAAAAATTGAGTGTGTGCATAGTGTGTGTTTGTGTGTGTTCTGGTGTGTGTTTTTTAAGTGTGTGTTTTCGTGTGTGTGTGTTTTTTTGTTACAGATCGAGAGGAAGAAGAACAAGGAAGAAGGGGGTGTAGGCCCAATCTATTTTTTTAATCTTTTTTTCGTTTTTTTTTTTTTTATTTATAATTTATATTTTTATTAAATAATAAAATATTTAATTTGGTTAAATAAATAGAAGAAAAAAAAATGAGTCCCAAAAAGTGGTGTTAATGGTGTTTCTACACCTGAGAGTGGTGTTGGTGTTGGTGTTATGCTGATATGGCGCTGACGTGACAACAAAAAATTGATGTGTTAGTTCTCTAAGAAAAACAATAGGCGTATAATTTTACAGATAACCCCTTTATTTTGTTGTACGTAAATAATACTAGTAGGAAGAGCCAGAGCCAGGTTGAAACATAATGGTGACAGCTGTGTATAAAGTAAAGTTGTTTGTCTTTTTGGGTTCAATTATATGAAATTACTAAACCCAGACATAATTGTAGGTCAGAAACAGGTACATTACGCATGAGATGTTGTATGATGATTTGGGTTACAGATGTATGAACTCTGGAAAAAGAGTTTTATGGTCTGATAAAGTTTGAAAAAATGTGATATTGATGGCTGAAATATTACCTGTCACCGCACCTCTTATAGTGGGTCCCACATACCCACTTGCCACGTGTGCTGTTTTTTGTACGACACCTCATCGGGGGACATTCAATCTAATCCATGGTCAATAACTGCATGAGAAACTTGATACTAGAGTGAACGGTGCGGTAACGAAATGGTTTCGCCACTCCTATGTGGCTTCGCCAATTCGTTCGGCACGACACCGTTTGTCTTTGTCATTTCGTTCGCCGGTTTTTTAAATTTAATTTTTTTCCACCATTCTTAGTATAAATAACAAGCAAAAGAACCCGTGCGTTGCGGCGGGACTAATTTTTTCCCGAATAATTTTGTTTTTTACGTTTCGGGGGTTTTTTTTGGGCGATGCGTTATGGCGGGGCTAATTTTTAATATTTTCTTTTTTTGTATGATTCGGGGAAAAAAAATTTGCGTTGGGACGGGCTAATTTTTTCCCGAATATTTTCTTTTTTTGGGACGGCTTTGTAAATTTTTTTACGGGAATTTTTGTGTAAGAAAATCGTAAATAGTTAAAAGGTGAGAGTCCGTTTTGTATTTTTTTTTACTTTGGGCCAGATTTTAGGCTATTTTTGGGGGTTTTTTTGGCTAATTTTTTCCCGGATATTTTCTTCTTTTGTACGATTCGGGAATTTTTTTTTGCGTTGGGACGGGTTAATTTTTTCCCGAATATTTTCTTTTTTTGGGACGGTTCGATATCTTTTTTTTGGGCCGATGAATGTAAAAAAGTTGTGAACAATAAAAACTTGACGTGTTTTTTTTGTTAATTTTTTTACGGGATTTTTTGTGTAAGAAAATCGTAAATAGTTAAAAGTTGAGGGACCGTTTTGTATTTTTTTTTACTTTGGGCCACATTTTAGGCTATTTTTGTTTTTTTTTTTGCTATATGGATTTTTTTTTAATATAATGGGTACGTTTGTGACCATATCAATTATTTTAAAGTTATTAGGTATCGAAAATGTTTCCGCGGATATGTTTTTATCTGAATAAATCGAAACTTTTGTAATATTTTTTTTCCTCCGACTTTGTGCATACAAATTTAAAAACAAATTAAAAAAAAAAACCAAAAATCGGGCTTGCCCAAAATGGGAGCCCGATAATGTAGCACTGTGGCCCACTGTCAAAACGACAGTGGATTTGTCCACAAATGTGTTATATATTAATTACACACACATCACATTTTTAAACACAAAAATCATACGATCCTTCTAATATTTCTATCAAAATAAAATAAAGTCTCAAAATCCAAATGAGCAAGATATTTCACTCACCTTCTCAATCCCAACTCGTCATACCAACAAGAAAGTGGCTCAAACCCGTCTACACTGTCACACCCCGCCAAGGCGGAAACGCGAGGCGTAAACAAGAATGAATATCATCACAACACATGGTGTCTATATAGAGAATACAAAAATGAAAACTAAAGTAAAGCAAAGACACAAAGTGTCATAACAATACCCAAAACCTAATGGTGTCTTTATTAATGAGAAAGATGTCTCGTCAATAAATGACATGCATAACATAATCCAAACAATTCATGCTAACGCATTAATTCAAACAGAAAACATAAATAAACTCAAGAGCGAACTCCAATGTAATCCTAGCGGTCATTCTAGCCACTTCTCTTAGCTTTAATATCCTCATGAACCTCACCTGAAAATGATGCTTAAAAACGTCAACACAATGGTTGGTGAGAGTCATAGGTTTAAGACACACAAATCAATCCTTAAAAAAAACAAAACAATTTGTTGCGATTAACATAACATATCATGGCAGAACAATTTAAGCTAGCTATCACATAGGCTATCATACAACTCACAATCAATCACAACGGGACGGAACGTGCCCACGATCCACATAACAAAGCCTGGGGTAATCCATTACCCTCCGATCGGAATCACACAGTATGGAGTATTATTTCAACCCTCCAGTTAGATTTGGAATGAGTAGAGTCACTACCCTCCAACCGGAATCACACAGAAATAGGATCTTATTTCAATCCTCCAATTAGATTTGGAATAGGTAGAAGCACTACCCTCTAACCGGAATCACACAGCAATCACAACAACATTAAGCATATCACCTATAATAACCACATAAACGTTCATGCCTCAAGTAAAACCACATAATCACAGCGATTAAACACATCCAAAACATCTTTGCATCATTTCCATCCCAATGTAAAACATTAAAAGTGGGACTATGAAACTCACCTGATGCTTAGCTTCCCAAAAGAATCCAACAAAAGCTTCACAAACACTTCACGGATAATCTAAACAATTAAGCACACTATAAGCTACCATCAATTAGGCATTCAACCCAATACGATGTAACATCAACTATGATGGATATCTAAGCTATCTACCATAATTCTATACTTGATTTAAACATTTTCCAACTCCTACATATGTCATTTACACTTCACTGCTACACTTTATATTTTCTGGTTTTGAGCAGAATTTTATACTCACTTACGCGTCCTAAACGTACCACTTAAACACTTCCATAATTCAAACCAAAATTCACCATGCTACAAATATGTCCTATGAACCTCTCAGAGATCTCCCAAAGCCATTACCCTTTTACAAATACCCTTTAGAAATTCATTAATCCAAAGTGTCCAAAATTCGTCTAGAATCTGACCTCCTAAAAGTATGGTACTAGCTGACCACTTTAGACCTCCTTTCATACTTAGCAAAAATTCAGGGGTCACACACAATATATAAAGTAACTTCAACGTGATTTTTAGCCTCTAACTAGATGTCTAAGTATTTTTAGAAAAATCAAAACCAAAACTGAAATTCGTCACTGTTTTACACACTGATTTTGTAACGACCCTTTGACCCACTTCCCGACCATAAAAACTCACGAGGCCAACTTTTCTGGAAAGTAGACTCTCTGAGGTTATCTCCAGTATATTGTAAATTGTTTATTTGAATTTTTATGAATGAGTTATGCTCGTTACAAAACTGCCTAAAATTCTGCAGTGAATTAAACAACTAATTCGGGCAATCTAGACCCTAACGCAAGGTCAAATCTCGTAACCAATTAAACTAATGATCAAACAATCATTATAACATTATAAACTTCCAGAAAAATCAAAGCCCTAATTTATAAACCCTAATCCATCAAGCTTAGATTACAAGAATTGAAAATTAAATAACTAGAATTAAACAAAGATTAGAAAATACCTTAACCAAGAACCCTAAAATTTTCTCTTCTTCTTCTCTTGGAAAATTCGGCCGAACAAATGAGGGTCTAGGGATCCTTTGTTTTTTGTATTTATAAGCCTCCTAAGAGATCCTAGATAGAGCCTATTTAGAATTTGATTTCTAATACAACTCTTTTTTTTCTTTTCTTTTCTTTTTTTCTTTTATTCGGCCGGTTAGGCCTTTTATTTATTTATTTATTTATTTTTCTATTTATTAATTACATAATTACTTGTATTTCCTTAAATTTTCATAAAAACCTTAACTAATTTGACTATACCTTTTACATAAACGAAATTCACTAGACTTTCAAAAATAACTTTTTTACTTTTCATTTTCAACCCAATTTTCCTAAAATAGAAATTTTACACTTTTCTTAACTTACCACTTAAAATCTACACCTATCTTAGATTACTAACACAAAAATACGTATACGTAAAAATAATTACACATTTAACACGGAAACGCTCAAATCTCAATAATCATTTCCTTGTCACTCGAAAGTGAACGAAATGAACTTAACCAATTTCACCATTATTCCAACCTCATTGAGATGATCACACTCAATAGATCGATTACCAAAACCTCACATAACACATATAAACACACATAAACACATAAAATCACATAAATCATACATTGCAACAGGCACCTAAGTCAACACTAACGGTTTGACTAACCTGCTCACGCCATGGTTGTCACGGTATCCCCTCATTTAGGAAATCTCGTTCAGAGATTTAACTAGCCTATTCATCAGCTCGATCAACTTCATATAATCCTCGTGTTCCCAAGTCAACTCAGGACCACGCTTAGAATTCCAACGAACTTTTACAAGCGATATCTTACT
>BQNB010151726.1:0-15863 GCA_026074375.1 Tanacetum coccineum | reverse complement strand
TATCTTCGTAAAAAGATCATACATCACAATCATGTACATAAATATTTCAAAAATAACAAAAAGATTTGACACATTTTTCTTATTATTAAAAAAAAGAATTACAATCTTTTGTTTCATGATTCCAAGTTTCTTATTAAAATCTTTTACATTGCAAAATACGGAATCATGATCCAAGGGGGAGTTCTTACAATTTTCATTCACAAACATCTTTTTGATAATAAAATCTCATGATGACTAAATTTGGAAATGTTATATTTTCAAGGGGGAGTTTTTAAGTTGAAAAAGTAACAATTTTTCATTTTCGGACTATGAATTTAACATAATTGTCATTTCAAGGGGGAGTGTTTGAAAAGATTCATTGTTTAAGGGGGAGTTTGTGTAAATACAAAAACAAAAATTGAAAATGTTAAAGTATAAGGACTGAATGTGTAAATGTTTCAAAAAAAATTCGGTAAATACCAAGTACAAGGACTGAATGTGACAATTTTTCAACAAGTTTTCGGTAAAAGTTAAGTACAGGGACTGAAAATGTCAATATTTCAAACTGTTTTCGGTGGCTATATAAAGGATTTTTATTTCATTTTCTACTTTTCTTTTTTACCGAATCCTTTTACCGAATTTGAGTAGAAGTCTGTTTTTCGCTATCAAAGTTCATTACAACGCTTGTGACTTCACTTCTTACTCAAACGTAAGTGGAAATAGATGTTTTAGGTGTTTTTGAGTAAGTTGGGATTACCGAGTTTGAACTCGGTAAAAATAATGTTTATCGAATTTGTTAGTCTACCGAGTTTAGTGTAAAAAGTGACTTATCGAGTTTAGTGTAAAGATGAGGCTTAGATTTAGTATAAAAAGTTACTTAAGGCCATAAAATGATCATAGAATGGTTAGGATTGACTTTTGATTAAATTCGGTAGTAAATTACCGAATTTGTTTCTAATAGTCAAAATCGGTAAGGTCAACTGGTCAAAATCAGTAATCAATAAAAGTCAAACTCAGTAAAGGTTAATGGTGTTGCTTCATGATTGTAATGCTTATTGTGTGAATGTCTGTGAAAAACAACACGATCAGTTTCTAGTGTGCTCAAAATTTGACAAATAATTTTGGCAAAGAAACAAGTTTTCATGAATTCTATGCTATGGATCATATATGTTTATTCGTAATTGTTTAAGTGGACTATGTCATGTCCGGTTTTGACCGTTTTCTGCATTGAACAGAATGAGGAGTGAGTGACTTAGTGTCCATTCAATTATTGAATTAGATGTGTATGTATTCATGGTTTAGGCTTCATAATCAAATGTGAAAGAATCAAAGTTTTTATAAATATGTTAATTTCAAATCTCAATTGTTTAAGTGGACTAAGTCATGTCCGGCTACGGCCATTTTCTGCAATGAACAGAATGAGGAGTGAGTGACTTAGTGTCCATTCAGTTGTAGGTTTGTGATTACATTATTTTGTCACATGATTTTTGAAAAGTTCTCAAAATCTGTTATTGTGTCAAAATGATACTCTTTCTTAAAACAATTTTAAGAAGTTGAAGGTTTTCTCTTGAATTTTTCTTAACTGTGTCTTGGCTCAAATCAAAAGAGAAATCTTCATCCTTCTTGAGAGAGTATCATGTCACAAAGAATTTATGGTGAGGATATTCTAAAAACAGAAAGAGAGAGCTAAATCCATACGCGAAAAAGCAAATCAAAAGTGTGTTCGAAAAAGAAATGCCAGAACACACAAAAATGGTAAATCAAAAGAATAATTCGAATAAAGCGTATGGCATGTGCTAGAAAAAGCAAGAACGAGCACATGAGAAACAAACTGATCAAAAATATGTTCAAAAAGAATTGCCAGAACATATAAAACAGACAGAGAGGAAAAAGACAAAAATGTCAAAAGAATTATTTGTTTCCTAACACCTCAATTGTATTCATTCAGTTATCATCATGGCACAACAACAACAACAACAACAAGCACCTGATGTTCATCAAGATGAACTGTGTCCTCCAAACAAGCGATATGACCTTATGGATGCAAATAAGAAGGTTGACTTGGAGAATGTGCAATGTCCATCAGAGAGCAAGATTCTGATGAATATTATTACGAATCATCCGTTACGATTCAGCATTGCAGCATCAGCATCTGTACCTTGGATTTATATGGCACAGTTCTGGCATACTTTGAAAGAAGACGGATCAAAGCATCGTCTCAAGTTCCTGCTGGATAGAAAAGAGCTTACACTAACTCGGGATGACTTCAGAACAATCTTTCATCTTCCGCAAGCAAATGATAACAATAATGCTTCGTTTATACCACCACCATCATTCTCTAATATGGTTCCATTTTACAAACAAGTGTTGGGATTTACAATGGAACTCAAGACTGTGTCTAATTTTAAGATACCTGGTCTTCTACAGCCTTGGCAGACGTTATGCAAGATATTCTCCAAGTGCTTGACTACACGTGTTGCGGGATGGGACCAACCATCGTTGCAGATGCAAATGTTATACTGCTTTGTCAATAACATTCATGTGGATTATGCAGAGTTAATGTGGGAAGGCATTTACTATTCCCTTCATCATCCTGTCACTTCGATCCCATACCTACGATTTACGAAGATAATCATTAGCCATTATATGACTATATTTCCTGACATTTCAAGACGTGCTCAAGATGCTTATCACAATCTTTAAGATGATGATATTATGAAGAATATCTTTAATTCAGGAAGAAACAAAAACAAGGTTGGGATGCGGATACCAGCATGGATGATCACAGATGAGATGAATCTAACGGAGCATTATAAGATGTATGCAGAGGTGTTTGGGCTAGATGTTCCTCTGACTCAGTCACAGCCGACCGAGTCTACCCAGGGAACGCATAGGACAACTAGCGCCCCTAGGTCACCTAACCCTGCTATGGAGCCAGCTAAGTCAAGTGTTCCAAAATGATCAACTGTGATCCGTTTTCGATTACTGTCAAGGCAATCTACACGACTAACACCACCTGTTCCAGTGCCAACATTAGAAAAAGCTGATGAGATGATTTTACAAGACATGTTTCAAGTAAGACTTGCTGAGCAAAAGAGTCATGAAGAACAACAAGCAAGAGAAAATGTGGCACTGATATACGAGCACTTGGCAGCTGAGGAGATTGAGAAGCTTGTTGAGGAGTCTTAGAATGTTGATGATAGTTCACCCACTAGGCATGATGACACATCTATTCCCGGCACTAGGTTAGAGCCCAAGAGTGATAAGGAATGTCCAGAGGTGGAGATTGTTCAGGAAAAAGAGGAAGAGACTACAAAGGACACAGAGGTGGAACCAAATATTGTTATACCTATAAATGTTGATGATGAAGAAGATGAAATAACTGATGAAGTGTTTGAATTAAGGAGAAGGGCGAAAGGGAAGAATGTAGAGGAGTCTAGGATTTCACCAATTCCTTCACCAACTAGATCACCTAGGAATCTCTCTACTCTTGTATCTTCGGATACAGAGAAACTCCAGGAATTGACAGTTACTCATCCTACACCATCATCAGGATCATTTGCACCAAAGTTAACAAAAACCAATCATCTTCTATCATTGATCAAGGCAAAACCCAAACGATTCAAAAGATACAAGACGTTCTTTCATGAATTACAGGGATGATATGGTTACTTATTTGCACATCTCAAGAAAAGGTTCATGCCACAGACATCAAGTTATCAACTTGCTGATAATCTTCATGATGTCATGATGGAAACGCTACCCTCGTTGGTGAAAGAGAAAGTAACGGAGCAAGTTAAGAAGGAAGTTCCTGCGCAAGTTTGAGATCAAGTTCTTGTGTATCTTGCAGAAGGGTTGATTCTGGAAAGGAAAACGACTAAAGAAGAGACGGAAAGATTAATCTCCAAAGCAATCTTGCAAGAACATGGGCAAATGCAGGCACAGATATTATCACAAATTCAAAATGCAATTAACAATGCTATTCTTTCTTTAGTTGATGCATCTGTACGCAGTTATATGTTGGGTCATATTCTTCATCAAGCACAAGTTCAATTATCTTCTGTTCCAAAACAACAACATCAATTGTACCTTGCTATGAAGGCTAATCCTCTGTTACAACAACAAGACATAGCAATCTGGTTGGCTCTCCAGATGAAGTTTGAGAAGACTCAGGTACCACATACTGCTTGTAGACCTTCTGCCGTTCGCACAAGAGATCAGGATGATCCTCATGATGATGCTCAACCTGAGAGGGAGAATAGTGCAAAGAGGCAGAAGACATCGAAGTATGAAGCATAAGTATCTGGAGAGTCATCGTCTGGACAAGATAATGTAGAGGAACCAGGTCCTTCTACTTTAGGTAATCAAGAACAAGATGATGAATTTGATTTCTGGACTGACTCTTATGCTTCTGATGATGATGAGATTCCAACTAAGCAAGTATCACAAGACATCATGGAAGAGATATCTTTGACAATTGATGAAGCCGAAGTTGAGAGATGGCGGATGCAGATGTAAGCCAAAGATTTGTACTTGGAGTGACCTCGTATCACATTGATCAGATGACGAATTTCTTGCAAAGATGACATTGATTGGGAATGCAAAAGGAAATTTCTTGTCGTCCACAGTCCATGAAAAAAATCACACCATTAGTTCAAAGCTGTCAAAGAGATCCTGAAGCTCCAGCACTATCTCTGATCAATCAAGATCTTTTGTACTTAAAGAAAGGAAATTTAAGTCCTGAAAATATCATTTTGTCACTTAATAAATTTCCAGCAATTGTCTTCAATGATGATGATATTGAAGAACGGACTTCCAGATGGGTTAATAAGTGTATAAAGAAGTTTAATCCTTATGCAAGATATGGTGTTGAAAACTGGAAGAATCCTCATGGGAAGATCTTCTACATAAGGAGATAGAAAGAACAGGAAACCCAAAGGAAGAGATTATCATAACTTAAGATCGTTCATGTCATCAAGCATTCTGGGAATTAGGTCAATGAACATAAGTTTAGACAGAGATCTGTGCAAGAGAGCTAATGATTGCATAGTGGTCAATAACGAGCCAGTTAACAAGAACTATTATGAATGATATTGAAGACATGTACCTGCTGATCATGAATAACAAGGTTCCTGATTATGCTAATACAAGATTGTTATGGTCTCTATCAGTGTTCATCAGGAGTTCAGTTATATGGGAAAGAGTGCATAATTTTCAACTTGGAATCGAAAGCTATCAACAGAAGATCAATCTCATTGCACCAACAATTAATTTCCCGGGAAACAAAAAAATTGACGAATTGTGATGTGTTTTCTATTGTCTATGGCCCGTACATGGAATCATTTACCCTATAGCAACAAAAGAGGGAAAGGGTGATGAGACCTTCAGAGATACCTAAGTTTTGTGATGAACATGAGAAGAGCGCTTGAGGTCTTCCTAAAAAGAGTTATTCTAATGATGTCATGTATGGCTATGTGCAAAAAGAACTCACAGATGTATGAAGTTGAGTTTCTTAAGTTGTTTGAAGAGAGATTGAAGTTCGATGAATTATCGATGATCAAATGTGAAGTTGGGAGATGTAGTGAATGGAAGCCCATAGGACCAAGGAGGGAAGCAAGAATAATCAACCTTAAAGGGAGATTGTTAGGTTTATGGAAAAGTGTCGATTATGTGGTTTTATTATATTTTTGTTCTTAGCCTTTATTTTGTTTAGTTAATATAGCTTGTAATAAGGTTTATTATGCTTTAAGAAATAACCAAAGTCTAGGGACTAGTATTGACAAGTTAGGAAAATAAGGAAGGGAAGCCTCCCTCCCATTGCCTATAAATAGCCCTCTAATCTTCATTAGAGGGTGATGCTCTTGTAACAAACTCTCATTTTCCCTCCATAATAATATTTGAATTTTCTTAACCATTTAAAGTGACGTAAAAGGATTTGAAAGAAAGCAATGAAGAATTCGAAATTGGGTTTGATAATACTCTGTGTTGGCTATAACATATGAACATTTGCATGAAATCCTTAATATAGTTAGTTATTATGATTATTAAAATGCATATTAGAACAATACCATTTATCCATCAGTTACTAGTTACGTTGTTATCGTTAGACCTAAATACATTTTGATGCTTTAGTAGCAATGACCTTCGAAACTATTTTGATTTGTAAACATGTAAAACTGGCACTCTTTTAACGTGTAACAATCTTAGTAAATAATAGTGATAATATAAAAAGCAAAGTAGAAGTCTTACTCTTTAATATGCATCTCTGGTTTCCTAGGAAAAGATACTAATTAGAAAGGTAGTAATAATATGAAATGGGAATAATAACCCTTATATGTAGTTTTTTTATGAAATGGTAACCAAGTTAAGATAAAATGAAATATAGACTCAAGCTTGGGACTACTGATCTAGAACCACTTAAACATAAATTAAAAGGGAATTATAGTAACTATATGTATAGTGAATGAGCATCTAAATATTAAATTATATAACTATACCGTATAAGTTAAACGGTTAGTAAATAATAAGCTATTAAATTCTTGTAGATAAACCGAAGAGGGAGTAAGTTGTATTTTTGGGTACGCGTTGAATTGCTTTTAAGGTACATATATTCTATCCTTTATCTTAAGGATTCTCATGACTTTTGCTCCGTATCTATTTGCACCTTTGAGATTCCTATATATGTTCCCTAGCCTTTGATTCGTAATTCGTTTGCTACATATTTAATAATTTGATTGAACCTTTGAATTTGTTTGATTTATGCTTCGTTTGACATTGCCATGATATGAAATTATCCGTTTGGTTTAGACATGATCTTCTTTGGACATAATATGTTTCATTTTGATATGCTATATGAAACTTTTGTTTGTTCTGATACCCGAGCTAACTAGCCATGGAGGTACCATGGCCGCGTCATTTAGGCACCAATGGCGTGACACTAAATGTGGCGGTGTGATCAGTCCACGACATTCCCTTTTATTTTGTGTGCTCTATTATGCACTTGGCCATACATGCTTTGATTTGTAGGTAGCGTATGGATGCATCCTAGGTACTTCGTTTAGTTTCGTTTTGGTGCATGGCTTAGTGTGGTGCCAACACCCTATTGCACATTTTGTTTCGGTACATGTGAAGATTGCAACTCCCTTGTACAACTTGCTATGATATATATGATTATTTAGTCTAAGCGTGTGGCATGATTTAGACTTTCGTTTCGAGCTCGTGAGGCATTTCTATATTTTTTGTTTGGCTACTTATTTGTTCAGTTTTGATGACATATGAAATCTCTAATTCTATTTCGTTTACTATATATGTTTGATCTATCTGGTTCATTTATATCTGTTCACTGAGCTTTAGCTCAGCTGCATTTCTTTTTCTCCGCGGTAGGTAATAAGAGGGAAGTTGGGTTATGAGTGAAGAGTGCTTATGAGCTCTTAGTGGATCGAATGGATGATAGATTTCCCATTCTTTTATAGTTGTTTCGACATTGAGGTTGAATTCATATTTCGTTTAGACATTGGAGATTGAGTTTATTTTCCTTTGGAACTTAGGATGTATTTGACAATTTATTTCCTTATCTTCTTGGTGAACTTTTGTTGAACCATTTTATAAATAAAGTCTTTTGCTTGCATTTGTTTTTATGCCATAAGTGTGACATTCGATCCATTCTTGGGTGGGGTGTTACAGTTATGGTATCAGAGCTGCAGGTTCGTCCTGTAGAACTTAGGTTATGACTTGTGAGGATTGAGTAGACATTTAGGTTTCATTTCCGATTTAATTGCCCTCTTTTGAATTTTGATCTTAATCTCTAAATTGGTCTTTGTTGGTTCGTTTATTAATTGTTTAGATGCCTCTTCATCCGTTCTGGAAAATATTTCATCCGTTCTGTGAGCTCTTATATGTACGATCGTTATGTGTTTGTTTTGTTTGGTACTGGTTTGATGCATTCTTTGATTCCTCTTACAATTGTTAAACATCTTAAGTTCCGTCTACAAGATTAGATCATGTCTTATCCATTTCTACTCCTTTGCAAAATATTGTGATTATTAGTCACGAATTTAGAAATTGTTCATTACGTGTTGGTGATAATATTCATTCTGCCAATTTGCTTCTATTGGAAATGAGTGTATTATTCTTGGTATGGATTGGTTGACTGAGCATCGAGCTACTATCGACTGTCATACGAAACATGTTATCTTTGGCGATTTGAACAATCCTGAATTCATTTACCATGGTTCTCGGCCTGGTAAGCCTATTAAAATCATCTCTGCTCTCAAAGCTCGAACGTTAATTTCTCATGGTTGTGAAGGTTTCTTAGCATCAATTAAATACACTTCGTGGATGGACCTCGCCTCGAGAGTCATCCAGTAGTTCAAAATTTTCCTGATGTATTTCCTGTTGAATTGTCGAGATTACCACCTGAGCGCGAAGTTGAATTCACTATCGAGTTGATTCCTGGTGCTCAACCCATTTTTAAAGCTCCGTATAGAATGGTGCCAGTTGAATTGAAAAAGTTAAAAGATCAACTTCAAAACTTCTAGAACGTAGTTTTATTCGACCAAGTGTTTCTCCATGGGGCGTGCCAGTTTTATTTGTGAAGAAGAAGGATGGTAGCAGGAGGTTGTGTATTGATTGTAGGGGGCTGAATCGTATTACAGTTAGAAATAGATACCCACTACCGCGAATCGACGATTTATTTGACCAGCTTTAGGGTGCAAAGTTTTTCTTAAAGATTGATCTGACGTCGGGTTATCATCAACTATGTGTAAAGGAGCAAGACGTTCCCAAAACAGCTTTTTACACTCGTTATGGTCATTATGAGTTTCTTGTGATGTCGTTTGGATTGACTAATGCTCTGGTTGTTTTTATGGATTTAATGAATCGTGTCTTTCATGAGTACTTGGACAGATTTGTTATAGTGTTCATTTATGACATCTTGGTGTATTCAAAGACAAGGGAGGAGCATGAAGATCATCTTCGTATTATGTTAGAAATCTTGCATCAGAAGAAGCTTTATGCAAAATTCTCGAAGTGTGACTTTTGGTTGGGGCAAGTGGCATTCTTGGCTCATATTGTATCAGCCGATGGTATTACTATGGATCCTGCTAAGGTTGAGGCTATCACTAAATGGCCGAGACCGACGACAGTGATCGAAGTTAGAAGCTTTTTGGGACTTGCAGGGTATTACAGAAGATTTATGGAAGGGTTTTCACTTCTCGCTCTACCTTTGACGAAACTTATAGGGAAAGGAGAAAAGTTTGTCTCGAATAAGGAGCAAGAGAAGAGTTTTGAAGAGCTAAAAAGGAGATTAGTTTCTTCTCTCGTTCTTACTCTTCCTTCTAGAACAGGTGGATATCAAATTTATAGTGATGCGTCGAAGAAAGGTCTTGGCTACGTTCTTATGCAACATGGTAAGGTTATTGCTTATTCATCGAGGCAACTGAAACCATATGAGATGAATTATCTGACACATGACCTAGAGTTGGCAGCTGTCGTCTTCGCTCTTAAGATTTGGAGACATTATTTATATGGGGAAACTTGTGACATCTTCACCGATCACAAAAGCCTCAAATATATTTTTACCCAAAAGGAGTTAAATATGAGGCAACGGTGTTGGTTGGAACTTCTAAAAAATTACGATGCAAATATTCAGTATCATCCCGGCAAGGCTAATGTGGTAGCGGACACACTTAGTAGAAAGAACTTTAGAATTATGGTTTGTCTCAAAATTCAACCCGAGATTATCAAAGATTTAGAGCTCATGGAAGTCGAGTTAGTGTTCGTGGTTCTGAAGGTTATATAGCTAGCCTTAAGATTGAACCTAACCTTATATTACGGATCAAGGAAGCTCAGAAGGAAGATGGTGAACTATGGTCGGTGGTGCAAAATATGAAGAAGGGTAAGCAGGAAGAATTTTAGGTGGACGATCATGGTGTGATATGGTACAATAATAAATTATGTGTTCTCGATGATTCCTCTCTTAGAGAAACTGGTGTGACTAAGGCATACAGTTCTCCTTTCTCTATTCATCCTGGCTCTACTAAGATGTATAGAGACTTCAAGCATAATTTCTGGTGGAATGGTATGAAACACGATGTGGCTAGATTTGTGGCGAAGTGTTTAACGTGTCAACAAATTAAGATCGAACATAAATGTACGAGTGGTCTTCTTCAGCTTCTAGATATTCTGACTTGGAAGCGGGATCAAATCTCTATGGATTTTATAATGGGGTTGCCTCGCACCTTTAAGAAGAATGATGCAATTTGGGTTGTGGTTGATCGGTTGATCGGGATCAAATCTCCATGGATTTTGTAATGGGGGTGCCTCGCACCTTTAAGAAGAATGATGCAATTTGGGTTGTGGTTGATCGGTTGACTAAGTCTGCTTACTTTTTACATATTCAGCAAGGGTACTCAGTTAGCAAGTTGGCAGATATTTTTCAGCAAGAGATTATTCGGTTATATGGTACGCCTGCATCAATTGTGTCTGATAGAGATCCGCGTTTCACTTCTCGTTTTTGGAAAGGATTGCAGAATGCTTGGGGAACGAGACTTAAGTTTAGTACTGCTTTTCACCCTCAGACTGATCGAACTATTCAGACCTTGGAGGACATGTTGAGATCGTGCACCTAGGAGTGGACAGGAAACTGGGACGAGTATTTGTGTCTGGTTGAGTTTGCTTGTAATAATAGTTGGGCATGAAGTATCAAAAGGGGTTTCTTTGAGATTTATACAACCGAAAGTGTGGAACGACTATTTGTTTGTAATATTAGTAAGCGATTAAGAGATAGTAGCATGAGATATTAGATGAGATTATTTTCTGTTATGACTTGAGATAGAGTATGATAACGATAAGAGAATTTTTATGTGATGCCATTATTATGACGTCTGGCTAACGTGATAATAATTACATGGCATAATGTGAACTTATCGAATTCATAGGATGTCTCGAGGAATTTTTTTGAACAATCTTATTGAATCGGAGAGCTTGATATAGAAGGTCCGGAATTGGTTGAGGTGACGAATAAAAAAGTTGTCATTCCCAAAGAGAATCTTAAGGAAGCTTGATCAAGACAAAAGATCTACGTCGATCAAAGATCTTTGGAATTTAAATCGGAGATCATGTGTTTATTAAGGTATCTCCGTGTAGGGGCGTTTGACGGTTTGGTTTAAAATGGAAATTAAGTCCCCGATTTATTGGTCCATTTGAAATCTTAGATAGAGTTGGTGATGTTTCGTATCGTTTGATATGACCGCCAAAATTGCTCGTGTTCATAATTTGTTTCATCTATCTACTTTGAGAGGCTACAACTATCATCCGTTGCATGTTGTTTCGTATCCGTTAGATGTGATTTCGGAAAGATTTATCTTTTATTGAGGAGACTAAGGCTATTTTAAATCGTTAAGAGTAAGTATTGAGAAATAAAACCTTTCCTTTTGTTAAAGTTATTAAGGAAAAGAAAAGTCAAATCAATCTTTATTTAGATTGATTTTAGTTTTTCTATAAATATTAAGTCTTTTCTTTGAGTTTTGATAATAAAAGATTTTGCTTTAATCTATTCTTGGCTGTTTTGCTAAGATTCTCTCAATAATCGGTATTCGTTTGAATCAACGGTTGTTGGAGTTTGCCCCTGATTATCAGGATTCTGTTGAATCAACGATAGTTGGAAGATTATTTCTAGTATTCATTATCTCGGTTATTGTTTCTGGTATTTATTGGAATCAACAGATTCAATTCGTGTTATCTCGTTTATTTACACTACATCAGAAATAAAACCTTCCGTTTTGTTAAAGTTCTTTGAAAGAATCATTATGAGAGTACGGCTACTTGAGAAACGAAGAAATGATGCGGACTAATTATCCACATTTCTTTTCGCGAGTTGGTATGTTTCCGTTTAAGTTTCGACATTTATTTCGCGGCCGAAATTTTTTTTAGAGGGGAAGAATTATAACACTCTAAAATCAAATTACCATATGAGTAACTATAGCAAATACAAGGAGTAATCTCTAAATATGAATAAAAGAAAACATGTGAGATATGTACACTTGTATGTTTAAATTTACTAGCACAAGTATACCATGACATGTACAACATATTATAAATTATAGATAAATGAAACATATGAGTAAATCCAAACTAAAACCCACGTTCAAATTCAGTCAACAAAGCCATAATACATGGTCCTCAAACTGCTTCATCTCATCCCACTATATTTGATAATTTCATTTAACATACACCCTTATATCACTTTCATATACAACAAAATCCACAGAAGTCTTTAAACTAAGATTTAACACATGCTCCTTTATCATGACAAAAGTGAGTGTTTGAGAGTGCGAGTTTTGGGTGTACGACTTACGGCAGTAAAGATTCAAACACGAGTTAGGTTGGGTTGTAGTTTTGGTTCGTGATTGGTACGTTTAAGTGATCGTGTACGTTTGGGTTCATGTTGGTATATTGGTTGTGTTCTGGGGCCGTGTTTTGTCTAGGATTTCTATTTCATTGCTTCAGTTCGAGTTCGTATTTGGGTTGTTGTTCGTGACTGGATTCTAGTTTCGGTTCGTGCGTAGGTTAAGGTTGTGGTTCTATCAGTTGGAGGTGTGTAGTTCGTGATTGGGTAAGTTTGGTTTACAGTTAGCTGTTCGGTTACGTCAGGATTTTGAGTTGATCGTGTCTCGTTGTATCTTAGTGTTTGTGTTCGTATTCTTGTTCAGTTTCGATCTATTCATGTTTAACCTTAAGGTAATATTTGAACCATCAGTTTAATTCATAATCAAGTTAATTGTTGGGCCGATTCAGTGCCCAGTAATCAGCTCCTAGATTTAAACAAAAATTAGGCTATGTATTAAAGAACCTCTGAGCGGTAGACTCAAAGGTAATGAAAGAACCTCTGAGTGATGGACTCAGAGGTAATGAAATAACCTCTGAGTGGTGGACTTAAAGGTAATGAAAGGATTGCAAAGCCTTAGAGAGCATTTCTTCAAGTAATCTTTGACTTCCTTGATGAAAGGATTGCAAAGCCTTAGAGAGCAACATCAAACGTATTCGAGTTAAAGACATCATCAAGGAAGTCAAAGATTACTTGAAGAAATACTCATCAGCTGGGATGGATATCAGCTGGTATGTAGAAGGAATACGCTAAGGTTCTAAGGTGAGTCAGAGGTGGCAATACTCTAACTTTCCTATTACCCTTTGAAGAAGAACAAGCTGAGCTTAAAGTATTCTCTGATGTTTAGGCGGGAAACTCAATATCACCTAAAGGCGCGACAAAAGGTGATTTGAGTTGTCTGTACCAAGTACGAAGTTGGCAAAAGTAGTGAACAGTTGACAGAACTGTTCATTATAGTATGGGCGGGTAGTTTCCAAGAAAGGACGTGCATTAAATACCTCGTACATCCTCTACTAGATTCTTGACACGTTGCAACTACCCCCACTAAGGAAGCAACCACGTATTAGTATAAATAGAGAATGTTGTAAGGAGTAAATGCTGTCGCTTTTATTATTGTTGTTATTATAGGCATTTACTCCTTTGTCGAACTTACATCATAGACCTCTGATCCTATCAGTTGGCTATATAAGTTAACTTGTAAACTTGATACTTTATTAAGTTTACTTGTTCAAAGGGTAATCATACATTGTCATTCAACTTGTGCGATCCATAGCACATTGTAATACTTTGATTCTTAATCAATAAAGCATTACTTGGTTGAAAAGTTATTACATGTGTTATTTACATTAGATAAGTGGTACATTCCATATAGACGTGTTAGTTAGGACTTACAATTGGTATCAAAGCAGTGTCGATTTATAAAACCTTTTAGAATCTGTTCTTTGTTTTAAACAAATCAAGATCTAATCATGTCTGGAACCATACCACCTATCCTACCACCTTTTGGTGCAATTTCTGGTAATCCGGGTAGCCTTAATGTTAATAGGGTTGACACGATGCCTGTAACTACTGACCCTATCAACACCACGAACACAACAAATGTGTCTCAAAGTGTTGTTGATGAGAACCTCCTCCAACTTCTTGATTCAAGAGGAGGGTGTCATGTCACAAATGTACCTACTTTTAACAAAGAGGATTTCACAAGTTGGAAAGTTAGGTTCTTAGTATTCCTTGACGGACTTGAACCTTACCTTCTAAAAACTCTAGAAGATGGACCATTTGTACCCATGTCAAGTTTGTCCACTTCTTAAAATCCTTTGCCTAAACGTTAAAATCAATGGTCAAATGTTGAGAATCGTCTTGCTAATCAAGATAAGAGATTAAAAAGTATCATTATATCTTGTTTACCAAATGATGTTATAAAATATGTCATTAAGTGCAAAACAGCAAAAGAGATGTGGAATGATCTCATCTTAGCCCATGAGGGACCATCTGACACAAGAGATACCAAGATTGCAGCCTTGAGACTTAAGTTCAATGCTTTTAAATCACTTGAAGATGAAAAAGTAAATGGAACCTTAACAATTAACAAGGTTAAAATGCTTGCTAAATGACCTTGAAAATAATGGTGTTACCATTCCTCAAGCAGAAGTCAATGCCACATTTTTAATAGCCTACTAAGAAAATGGCTGAGCATGAATCAAACTCAGAGGGTAAATGATTCTATCAAAAATGATAGCTTGGCCACTCTGTATGGCAAGTACAATTATGAGGAGGGTCTGATTGATCAAATCTATGAGTCAGAAACATAAAGGTTTACCATTCAGGCCTCAAACTCAAAAGCCTTAATTTCTAACCATCAATTTCAAGATAGTGACTCAGATGTTGAAGAAGATCAAAGGACCAACAACGAATTCATGGCTGATCTAAATGTTGAGTATCATGAAAGAGCTCTACTTGCAAATCAGAATAGGTTTTATAAGAGGTCTGGCAGGATTAGGTCAACTAGAAAACCCTTGGACAAAACCAAAGAAACATGTTTTGCTTGTGGGAAACTTAGTCATTTTCAAAAGGACTGTCCCTCACATAAAACTTCTACGCCATCTTATCCATCCTCAAACAATTCATTCAAAAAATCCAAACCATATACACCATCCTTCAACCAAAATCCTCTCAGAACTCTGGTAATCATCAAAAAGATTACAAGGGAAAGTACAAGGGACTCAAAGCTAAAATGGTTGTCTTAACCAAGAGGATTGATGATATGACCAAGGAAAAGAGTGAAAAGGGAAAGAAGGATAAAGAAAAGAGTAAAAAGGGCCTGTTAGCAGAGTCATTTGACTGGGATGATGAATCTATCTCCTCAGATGATGAAGGGAACACCAAGATCAGGGCATTTATGGTAATTACAGAGGATGAGCCCTCAGTTGGAAAGGCTGATGCAAGATTAGGCCAATGGGTTGACATTACCATGAAAAAGGTACACAAACTTTTGTCTATGATTGATGGTGATGAAAGGAAACATGTTTTAGACTATACTCATGTTGACCTTCACTATGTTGAGGATCAAAGGAAAAACTTGGTTAGTAAATTTAATCTACTTAAACAGGAAATATCCATACATAAGTCAGAACTGTCCAACCTTAAAAATAGGATGTCCATTAATTGCTCTCTTCAAAATGAAGTCATTAGGATAAACCTAGAGAATGAGTCTCTAAAGGATGAGATCATTAACCTAAAAAAGGTCATTGAGAAATAGATCTGTAGTAAAGTCACCTTAGACCAACTGCTTTCTGAGCAAGTACCTGGAAATATTATCAAAGCCTTGGGTGGGAAAGGTAGAAGGAAAGAGAAAATCTCCTCCAAAGAGGTTATTTTTACTAAAGATGATGAATCCTCATCTATGCTTGCACCTGAGATTTCATCTGATTCAGAGTCTGAATGTGACTCTCAAGAACCTCTTCCCAAGCTAATAGGAGCTACACCCTCTGGCACTTCA
>BQNB010151725.1:0-11505 GCA_026074375.1 Tanacetum coccineum | reverse complement strand
AGAGCAACCACTACTGCACCAAGTTCCAAATCATGAGTCGTATAGTTCTTCTCATGAATTTTTAATTGGCATGATGCATAAGCAATCACCTTCTCTCTTTGCATCAACACAGTGCCCAAACCTTTAATTGAAGCATCGCAGTATACGATAAAATCTTCGCTTCCTTCAGGTAAAGCTAGAATTGGTGCACTACACAACTTTCGTTTAATCAGTTGAAACGCTGCTTCTGCCTTGCCACCCCAATCAAACTTAACTCCTTTCTGAGTAAGCTTGGTCATTGACATGGCGATCTTCAAAAATCCTTCAATGAATCTTTGGTAGTACCCAGTAAGAGCTAAAAATTGACTAATCTCCGTTGGTGTCTTAGGAGATGCCTAATCTTTTATGGATTTGATCTTGGTGGGATCCATGTGAATGCCTTGACTATCAATCACGTGGCTGAGAAATTGTACCTTGGGAAGCCAAAATTTGCATTTATAGAATTTAGCGTACAACTCCTCTTTCTTAAGCAATTTCAGAATTGTCTTAAGATTTTCTTTGTGTTCCTTCTTATTCTTGGAGTAAATGAGGATATCGTCAATAAAGAAAATCACGAATTTATCCAAATATGGCTTGCACACACGGTTTATGAGATCCATAAATAACGCTGGTACGTTTGTCAAGCCAAATGGCATAACTTGGAACTCATAGTGACCATATCAAGTTCTAAATGCCATCTTTGGAATATCTTCTTCCCGTACTCGAAGCTGGGGATAACCTGATCGCAAGTCTATCTTAGAATAAACATTGGATCATTGTAGTTGATCAAATAAATCGTCGATCCTTGGGAGTGGATAACGATTCTTCATCGTCAGCTTGTTCAGCTCTCGGTAGTCAATGCACATTCGAAACGATCCATCCTTCTTCTTGACAAATAAGACCGGAGCTCCCCAGGGTGAGGAACTGAGTCTTATAAAGCCCTTGTCAGAAAGTTCTTAGAGTTGGTTCGATAATTCCTTTATTTCTGATGGGGCCAATCGATAAGGTGCTCGTGCTACAGGTGTAGCACCAGGGATCAAATCAATTTGTAATTCTACTTGTCGAGTCGGAGGGAGACCCGGTAAGTCCTCATGAAATACTTCAGGAAAAATATCGAATGATCGGTACGTCCTTAAGTCGCTTCTTCTGGGTTTTAGTGCACGAGATGACTTGTCTTCAATCTCCTTTATAGTAACATGTGCCAAAAATATAGAGCATCCTTTTAGCATGTACTTCTGCATTTTAGTGCACGAGATGATGTTCAAACGAGTCTCATTTCCTCGGTCGCTTTCATCACCATGAACGATCACCATTTCAATTCTCCATGGAATACGAACGGTTTTCTCGGCACAAACAATGACAGCTCGATACTTTGCCAACCAATCCATACCGATTATGACGCCGAGACTACCAAGTTCTATTGGCATTAAGTCTATGTTGAATAGGTGATTTAGTAAATTCTCTAATGGAAAGAAAATTCGATAACAAATTGTCGTAGGGATACTAGTATGTGTCTCGGCTTAGGATTTGGTATAAGATGATGTTAACTTTATAGTAAGATGGAGTAAAGGTCTGCTTAGTTGCTATGGTTACTAATTTGATTTCTAGAAGTAAACGCTTTTTATGAATACGCACACAAAACTTTTCTTTTCAAGGATGTAAGTAAAAATGGATTTATCGACAAATGTTACATGGTGACTACTCTCAACATGGCATAGTCCTTCCTGAATTATACATAGGTGATCAGGCTATGTATATTCGAGGGCTAACGATGCGATGCTTATTTTCGTCAAAATTGCGTGATGTATAAAGAAGTATCAAAGAGTTTTACAAGATGACAAAATGATTCACAAGGTGGATGTAAGGTTGTTGATAGGATGACAACAAAATGGTTTACGAGAAATCGTATGATGGTTTACAAGACAATAGCTAAATGACTCATGGGGTGCCAATAAAATAATTTATATGATGAAAAATGGTCTCATAAGGTAAGAACAAGATAATTCATACAGTGATAGTAACGTAGTTTTTAAGATGATTGCAAAATAGTATATAAGATGTCAAGAAGGTAATTCATAAGGTATTCGTGAAATGATTATGATTAGTTTATAAAATGTTTATTTATTCGATGATAGTAAGATGACGACTAGTAAAATAATTTATCAGGTGATAGCGAAATGATTTATAACGTAGTTGTAACAATGTTTGAAGGGTTATAATTGTTTAGGGAGTGGTTTGCATAGAGAGTAAATTCGACAAGGTTTTCCATGACATATAAGTTTGATAGATAATTTAAGTCATCCACGTATACAACGAGGTTCAAAAGAAATTACAACACAAATTCTTATCGGAATTCGAGTCTAAGAAAGTTTTCGCTTAGAGTTCATTAGGTAATACGGGAGGGTCTCTCCTTAGGTGTTGATGTTAGACATCGTGGCGCTAGAGTCTTCATAAGCTTTTTCTTTCCAGTACATGTCCATACGGTTCTGAAACCTTACTATTAGACAATTACTCTTGTAGTGTCCCAAACCTCCACACTCATTACAGGTGAGAGTTCATGGATCCCTAACAACAGTAGGTGTTTTACAATTTTAGGTTATGTGACCAAACTTCTTGCAATTTCCGCAATTTACAGTGCACGGTCCATTATGGTAAAACTTGCACTAGTTGCATAGAGGTAGAGATCCAGCATATGCCTTCTTGTTGATTGGCCAAGTAGTGTGTGCTCTAGGCACCTTATGCCCTTTGTTTAGTTGGCTCGAGCTTCCATTGTGGTTACCTTCCCACTTCCTCTTGTTGTTAGCATTCTCTGCTACCTTGTCTTCTTGACATTCGGTCTGGCTCATTGATGTGACATTTCGCGTTTTCGAGGTCAATATTAAATCCCGACTTAATTTCTATTTTTACTTTTAGTAAAATAATGAGTTTTGCCTTTTTGTCGATTTAGTAAAAAAAAACGTTGTTTTATATTATTCTCGAGCCGTGCTTATGATCGTTATCCGTTTAAATATTCTAAGAAGTTAAAAATTCTATATTTTTGCCTCGTTGGCTCGAAAATTTTATTTTTATACTCTTCGCTTGTTCCCGAGTTTTAGCCGAAAACCTTGTTTAAATAATTAACACTTAAGTATACCCTTTTAAAAATAATACTTGTATCAAATTAACACAACAAATTTTAACAATATATATATATATATATATATATATATATATATATATATAAACTAGGCCCAAGCCCTCCTATTGCCGCCCCCTATGATCTAATACAACTCACCATATCACAAATTTTTCTTTCCCAGGCATAAACTCATGATGGTGTTTTGCATGGGCTTATGAGTATAAAAACCCACCCTTAACACTGCATCTTCATAACACAATGAAACAAAAGAAAAAAAAATCTGCATCCCTCCCAATAATCCACCATAATTTTTTTTACAATTCCAAATCACTACAATACACTTCTACAATCACCTACATTAACCATTATCATCATTATAAGAGAGCACCATGCAAGAATTTTTCTAAAATCTTGATTTTATTAGTTCTTGAAGTTTTTTATTGAAGAAAAAGAGTAAGGTTTGAAGATTAAGGGTAAAACAAGGTTTGGTTTACTATAAAAATCAAAGGTTGGAGTAATTAAAGGTGTGTTTGGATCGGCTAACACCAAGGAACAAGGAGGGATTCGAGTCGATTATTTTCTTGCTAATTACTAGTGATTGTGAGCCCTTTAAAACCCTCTTTGATATTTATTTTTATGAATAATGCATATGTTTATATTTTTATATATTTTGGAATCTACTAGAATAATGTTAATTTGGTTTTTGAGATGTTGAATAATTGTGGTTATGATAGAGGATAGGCATAGGCTAGTTAACTGTATTTGTGAAGTGATGGTGTGATGAAAATAGCGTTTGGTAAGATTTTGTAATGGGTCATTTTATGCAGAAAAGTACTGCCTACTTTTCCGTGTCGTAAAAATGATAAAGTTAAAATTTTGTGTAAGATTATGGTAGAGCTTGCCAAGACGATCGTTTTCATATAAGGATCGCCTTATAACTCCTAAAACCGAAGTTTTTATGGCGATATGAAACTAGGAAAAATTTTGTTAAAATTTCAGTTTTGGGGTATAAATAGTTCCTGACAGAATTTTGAGGGGGTATTTTCGTCACTTTCTGGTCTGTTTCGGCCTTCGGCCAAAACACGAAAGTTGTTCGGATGACCGTTTTACTGCCTCAAGAGGTCGGTTGAGTCTAAAATCAAGTAAAAATGGGTCTAAAAGCTAAGGCAAAACTTGGGTTTTTCATTTTGTACAAACTGCATTAGACCTGATGCAGGGGCGTTTTCGTCCATTTCTGTCGATTTTCGGGTCTCGGCCAAAACTAAAAAGTTGTCCGAAACGTCGTTTTACGTCAAGGTACTTTAGAGTCCGAGATGTAAAAATGTGTTTTAATGGGTCGTTTTTGAAACGGGTCAGAATTTGCAAAAATATAATAAAAGTTAAAAACTTGTAAAAGATGAGTTGGTTGCTTAATTTTGATAAAAATTGGGAATTAGAGCGTTTTGGAGTCCGTTTGAGCTTATGAAATGTTAACGGAAATATTTGGGCGATATATATATATATTATTGGCTACGTTTCGGTTACATCTAAAAATAGTAAGTCTATAAATAGAAACTTTATATATGTAATTATGTATATAGTCATAAGTTAATCAAGGAAATATGGATAAGTATATATATATATTATTGGCGTGTCGGGAGTTGTCGAAAACTTAACATTCTATTAATCGGTAATTAATATCTTACCATAATCGGACTTTCTAAAAATAGAAACTTTCCTAAAATAGTAACCTGCCAAAAATAGAAACTTTTCGGAAAAGCGTCGTGAATTAATACCGAGAGAAATACAATTATTATAAGCGTCTTAATTAATAAAACTTAGGGCGTTCATGTGGATTCCATAATATGTAATTATATATATATGTGTGTAGTAAATATATTTATTTACTTATGCAATTTATGCATTTTACACTCGATCTTTATTTCTTCTGATCACGGACCAATATCTTATAGGTCGTGGTTGAGGCGTATCATTATTGTTCGTTCGTCGTTGAATCTATTATCCGAAACTTGACTAAGGTGAGTTCATAGCCTCGCCTTTAAACTTTTAAATTGTATTTATAAACCCCGCGAGGGAGATACGTGCTTGTTTTATAAACCGAACACAAGAAATTTTATGGTATGTTGGACCCAAATATGAGATTAATTGCATGAGTAGCTATTGCCAAAAGACCCTAACATCATGAACTGTTAATTGCCTATAATGGGTGAGCGCTAGTACAAATAAATAGATCTATTGGGTTTGACAGCCCTGTCCGGGGGTATGAATCGAATCCTTTCGAGCACCCAGTCAACGGACAATTTGTATTTAGAATTTAGGTATAAGGCAATAATACCTAGTTATGGGGCAACTGATTTACATACAAGATATGTGTTAACGTTAAGGCTCGGTGTCATGAGCTCATTGCAATAGAAACGTGATTAACGGCTTGTCCGTACAACAAGTCACTCGATGACCTAACTTGTGTTACTTTTTATCTCTTACAAACTCTATGGATTCACTCAACATTTTGTTGACTTTTTAAGCATGTTTTATCTCAGGTAACCAAGGGTGATGGATGTTGTGTTCGAGGAGTCTGCGCTAAAGTTTTAAAGAACTTGTATTTTGTTCCATTTTATCAAACTAATCTTCCATGTTTTGGAAAACTTATGTTATGAATTTGGTAACGATCCTGTGGGACATATGTTTAATTACTCTAAAATTTCTTTAAATGGAACAATGTTTTTAAACGCCTCTTTTCGAGTCGTTTTCTATATCCTTGTGCAATTGTACTATGAATTAACACCCAATGTTGTATATTCCGCTGCCTGAAATTTGGGGGTGTTAAATAGACCAAACCAAGGTAAGAAGACAAAGAGGAAAAGAACCAAAGAGTCAGAGTCATCAAAGAAACCATCTACCACCAAGGAAACCCCTAAAGGTAAAGCTCCATCTAAAGGCTCTAAAAATAGTAAGTCTGCTTCTGCAAAGGAACCGGTTGAAGAACCTATTGCTGAGGTGGTAATGGATGATGCGGGTGAAGATGTGGTTCGTGATGATGATCAACCACAAGACACTTCGGAACCCAAGACAGATAAGACTTCGAATCCAGAATGGTTCAAGCAACCTCTAAGGCCTCCTACTCCTGATCCAGAATGGAACAAGTGTCAAGTTGTACTTGGTTAACCTGAAGAGCCTTGGTTCAACCATATGGTATCTGCTACAAAGGATCCTCTCACTTTCAAAGATCTAATGGCCACTCCTATTAACTTCTCCAAGTATGATTAGAATCGACTCAAGATTGACAATCTTACTCAAGATCTCTTGTTAGGACCTACCTATAATCATCTTAAAGGCACTTGCACTAGCAGCATCAAGCTTAAGTACAACTTCCAAGAGTGTTTCAATGCATTGACAGACAAACTTGATTGGAATAATCTTGAAGGAGATCGTTACCCCTTTGACCTATCCAAATCTTTTCCTCTTCAAGGTCACCCAAGCCATCTAACCATTGCTACTAATTACTTCTTCAACAATGATCTGGAGTATCTAAAATCTTCTGATCTAGAGAGAACATACACTACATCAATCATGAAGACAAAAGCAGCTCGGTAAAAATTGTAGGAATTGAAAACATGGTCCCTACGCTTTGGAGTCCTACCAAAGTTGCGTATGACAAAGATGCTGAAAAGGGGATCAAACATTGGGGTGAAAGGCGTAAGCTTTGGCACAGATCTCAGATGAACAAGTTTTCCAAGCATAAAGTCTATTCCACTCAGAAAATTCTTAGTGTGAAGAGTGTTAGTGTCAAGAAACTGCATGGATATGGTCACTTGGAAGAGATTGTGGTGAAAAGAGCTGATCGACAGTTATACAAGTTTAAAGAAGGTAACTTCGTGGATCTACACTTAAATGACATTGAAGACATGTTGCTTCTTGCTGTTCAACAGAAGCTATTCCATCTCAATGACAGCGATATTGTTGACTTTATTGTGGCTCTTCGTATGTTCACAAGAAGTCTCATCATCAAAAAGCGTGTCGAGGATTTACAGCTTGGTGTAGAGAGTTACCAAAAGAAGCTTAACATCACCGCACTTCATAAGACCTTTCCAGAAATAGAATTCAAAGAAATCTACACTCTATCATACAATCCACCAGGGGTAATCTATGAAGATCTGAACAAACAGAAAAGAGTGATGTGGGTTGATGAGCTATACAAGTTCTCGGACGAGACACTCAAGAAAGTTCGAGATAAGATTCATCACAGAGTACTCGATTTTCATTTGGGATGCAACAACGAGATGCTAAGGAGAAAGTGGACGGCCATTGATAGAAAGAGGTCACAGCTTATGGTCGAGCTTATGGACAAGCAGATGCGTGAAAGAAGGATCAATCGGAATTTTGAAAGATTGGTTGGTGCACGGGAACTCAAGAAGGACTACAAACTGATGACACGTACCGTATAATCGTCAGGTCCTATCTCAAAATCTTATCTTGTGAATATTGTGAATATGTAGTATTAGAACTATAATAATAGGCAAATATAAATAGTGTTTGAGTACGGATTTTCTAGAATTTTTCAATAAATTCAATTTTCTTTAAAATAACATACTCAACACTATATATATAATACCCTAATAAATTGAGGGGGAGCATTAAAATGTTCCTAATACGGATTGTTAATAATTGGAACATTTTTCTCCCCGAAGGCATTTATATTTTAATCAATTGATATCCAAAATATCAAAGGATTTGACATTTTTTATAAGGGGAGAAAATGTGATTAAAATATATGACTAAAGATGTGATTCTAAGGACTCTAGTATGAGCTTCTCCTTTCATGTGCTAAACATTTTCGAATATCGATGCACGTGTCGAGGGGGAGCATTTCTAAAAAGTAAAATCATCGAGGTACTAAATGTTTTGATTTATTTCACAAAGTACATTGATCGATGTTTTCAAATAGTTTTAAGGCTGAGAACAATACCAAAAGACCGACCATGTTTGTAATTAATTAGAGTTATAAGGTGGTTAAGAATAGGTATTTGTTCCCATGATCCAGCCAGAACCAGAGGGATCTACCCAGGGACATTCCATTAGTTAGAATAGAAGTCCTTCGGTATGATTTAAAAAAGGAGTAAAGTGAGAAAAAGGAATAATGCGGACTAAGACAGAGCTAGCATTGGAATAAACCCAACAAGGTATTAGTAATGAAGTCTTGGTAAGCATTGAAGGGGTTGAAGAATGAAAAAGAAAAGTTAAGTTAAAGGGTGAAAAAAAAGAAGCCATCCTCACACTTAGGCAGAAACCGGGTCAATACATATGATATCAGAAGCACTAAGCTGCTGTTTGGTATAGAAGATAGTCATCATGGACCTAGTGATGCAATGCACAACCCTCCCCAGCCACTCAAGGTCTAAAAAACTCTTGTTTTAAAACTCATAGAGATTACACGCATTTCTATTGACTTTCTTACTCCGAGATTGTTGATATTGAAAAGGTGGCAATCAGCTCCAGCCTCCGATCAGTAAAATCAAATGTGCACTATCAAGTCTAGAGCCATAAACGAGATCATCCATAAATCTCATTAGGACACTAATTCATAATATATTTGTTAAATCACATATTGTGATAACAAGTAATATCTTAAAAGTCCTACGCATTATCCTTGTGATTTTGCCAGAACATCAGAGTGATACTAAAGTATTCACAATGACTATGGAAATCCTTCTAGAGCCAACATCAAACAAGCTCTATGGTAGGTGACTTGTGAGATCCTATATGGATCAAACTTGTGACACTTGATATCGATTCGGTCTAGCTTATGAATTGATGAATGAATTTTAAAAAAGATAAAACTGTTGGTGTGTTATAAAACCATATGCATCTTAACACATCGACTGATTTCCCTAAATTAATTTTCAATCTTATGTCAATGGGAAGCCTCACAAGGGTATCTGGACATAGTAAGGCTGAACACTAATTGACGACTCAATCGGGAAGATAGTAACTTACCGATTCACTCTTTCTGTGCTGTCTGCTTTGAGACGTTCCGGTTTGAGAACAAGCTAAGTACTATGAATCTAATACTCATATATTAGAGAAATCAATACTACAAGCTTGAAATCATGTCAAGGAGATTCATCTTTAAAGATAAATCTACCTGATCACATGTCGGCACTCACAACATCAAAGGTTTATCCAACCAAACATGGTCGAATGACAAAGCCATATTCGACCACAAGCTTTATTGCTAACTGTTTATTTGCAGATCAAATCTTATGGTGGTGAAGCCTCAATCCCGATGAGTCAAAGTTAATACCACATGCTCATACCTGACCGACATATGTAACAACATTATGAAAGCTCAAGTACATGTTTCAGAAGACTTCCGCTACTCTGATACCGAACGTCTTCCTTAAAGTGACAAAGTATTAAAGTTAAAGAATTTCAAGAAGGATAAACTTACAAGCTTTTCAAGAAAAAGAAAGGTATGAGCATGTCGGTCCAAAAGTCATAAGATCACATGAAGGAAAAGATTACAAAATGGCAAAAAGAGATTATGCTTGGTTGATGATCTCAAGAAGCTCAAGATCACATACAAGTCAAGTTAAAGAAACAAGCTAAAGCCTAAAAGTCTAAAGATTACTATATCAAGATTCACAAGATAAAGATCAAGAAAAACAAGACTACGAGCAAAGATTGAAGACATTCATAGAATGCTAAGCTTAAGTTTTTGTAAATTGTAGTGACCTCCCTTAGGGGGAGATTGTTAGAAATCGAGAAAGACTAGGTCACTACCAATATATCATAGAATAGCTCATAGCGTAACATTTGGAAACTTATCAAGCTAACCGGGTGATGTGCTATCGTGTAGGGTCAATTTATTGATTACCATGTTTTAAATTTATATTTAGCCGACTTATCCTAAAACAACACTTTAACGGGCAATGTACCTGATCAGGTAGAGTTTCATGGTAAGTAGGGTGTAGAACACTAAGAGCGAGGTCGTTAACCTTATATTCTACAAGTATTTTAATTACTCTAATTAAGTTAATTCTAATTACTTGTTAAACCTATGCTATATACGTTTTCTAATAAGATTGGGGGGTTTTCAGCCTGAGAGACTAGCATAGGTTTTATGGTGACAATAATCAATTCTAAACACAATAAACATGCAAGAAAACAATCAGAAGGTAAAAGAGCGGTACAAGCAAAATCATAAAAAACCGTATAAGCCATATTAAATCTGATTAAATACTGGTTTGTTTATTAAGTGCAATGATTTCTTATCTCGAAGCAGCATATCATTCTTAAGACTTAGGCAGGACATCATCCTAAGACCTAGACACGTTGAATCCTGTCATAATTAATGTATCCGTGTAAAGCATCCTTTTAGTTTAATTATAATCTATCTAAGGATTATAGCAATGGTGATCTTGATAAACCCTAGCCTATTGGAATGTTACCCATTTACTGTTTGACGGTATTTTATATACTGGTAGTCCACTATTCAAATCTTTATCAATTAATCAAGAACATACTTGTTGAAACATTACGGGTCACACCTTTCGGTCCAAATAAGCTCTTGTAATTTTAAAGTCCACAAGATCATATCGTTATTGGGGTGCTCCTTTTGGTCCTTGTAATATCAAACCACGATATGGGTAAAGCTATCCCAGTATCTAGCTCCATTGTTCAGGCTGGTAAATCTAGACCCAGTAAATTATAGGTCGATATTCAAACACAAGACAAGCTATCTGTGATATTTAAATAATTATACTTTTAACGACAAAATTAAGAATTCATTTTATAAACTCAAATTCAATCAATTAAAATCTTATTAAGTTGGCTATTTCCACATTAGGTTATTAGCCCAATACTAATCCATTGTTTTCTCATTATTGCGCTTGTGATCAAATATCCAAGGTTAACTAAACGTATTTTTACAAGATTGATACCAAAAATTATAAATTGATTACATGTAGTTATAGGAATTACATGGTGTCTTCTATGGAATCGTGATCGATGCTTGACCTTTGGTTGCTATTCTTTTCTTAAGAAAATCGTCTTTCATGTGTATGGTATAAAGAATATGATTTTGCACACTGAAAACTCGTTTTTGACTCTTCTATTTATAGCCTCTAAAAAAGTCTGGATACGCCGTATTGGGCTAGGCCAATATGGCATATTGAGGTGTTTCCCTTGGAGTGCACGCAAAGTTTATAATCAATCTAAAATATCTTCCCAAAATATAAATATTAACCAAATCTCTGCATAGTTATCCAGCTGGATACGATGTAACACCCCCAAAATGGGTCGCAGCGGAATATGATGTTTCGGGGGTATTACTTCATAGATCAATAGCACAAGATATGAGAACGACCATT
>BQNB010151723.1:0-10947 GCA_026074375.1 Tanacetum coccineum | reverse complement strand
GCTTCAGTGTCATGAGCTTAGTGTACATGTAATCTAGTTTTGTGATGTCTGCATGTGTTGCATTATCACGGGAAAAGTCATGAACAAATGCGAAACTATCATTCTATGTCTTACTTAAGTTCATGAACAAATGCGAAACTATCATTCTATGTCTTTATGGCAAGAGGCATCAAACATGTTTTTATTAGCACTTCCATATCAAGAGCACTTGGGGCACAAAAATGATCCTTTGAATGTTTTACCCAAGCTTGATCGACAAGTTCTCTAAAATGATTTATGTTGTTCGTCATGACATTATATGCTTGTCTACTTTTGCTTATTGATTTAGAAACTGGTAAGAAATCGATGTTTTTGAAAATATTTGGTTTAGTTTTCACAAATGATTTTCTCCACATTTTCTTCCTTACTTCATTTACATGTGCTAACTGTGCAAGATATTCCTGTGTTAGGGGTTTAAAAATTTCATAAAGACTATTTAGCTTGTGTAGTCATAAGGTCGCACTAAGTCTTTATTCAATTTTGATCGACTCTCTCTTTCAAGAGCCAGAGTCTCTACCCTATCGGGGACGAGTCTGTTTGTAGGATCAGATTGGTCATGTGGGATCTCATACAAACATGGTTTCTTAGACTGAGCCCTTTTCAGGTACATTGGATTTGCAAAGGTAGGTCTACCATTAAATGTTGGGCCTTTGGGTGCTAACATATGAATGGTTTGGATTGATTGATTCCTTTTGTAAACAATTTCGTTCAAAAACGTTAATTGCTTTTCCATTGAAATCATTTTGTCAATGTCTTTTTCTTCCTAAAGTTTCAAATCCGCTATAACCTGTGTTTTCTCTTTGACAAGAACTTCGTAATGTGACTTTGTTTAAAGACTCTGTTTGACTAACTCATTGTGTTTCTTTTTGACAACTGAAATTAAATAGGCTTTCAATTTCAAACCTTCTTTTATGTCATGTTCTTTTTGAGCTAATGCTACTTGAATTTCTTTTAACTTACGTTCAAGTGTGTCATTTTTAATTGTATGGTATTTGAAAGTTTTGTACTTCGCAAGCTCAATCTCTTTATCATGAAGTGCAACTAAATATCAATCTCGAGTTCTACCAGACTCCCCAAGACTAGATTTGCACTCTTCAAGTGCAGACTTGCACTTTTCTAATTCATGAGCAAGTGATGTATTTGCATTTTTTAATTGCTTTACAATTTTTTTGTTTTCATCAATATCACATTTTAAATTTGCAATTAAGTCAGCAAGCACAACACGCTCATCCTCATGATCATCAGCATTCTGGTCATCCTTGAATTCATTATTACACATATCTGATGAATCAGGTGTGGTATTGCTATCAACCTTTTCCATCAAAGATGTATCATTCATGTTTTTAGGTTGCTCAGAATGTTATGATTCAACAGCAAACACATTATATTCAGCAGTATATGATACCTCAACCATTGGTTCTGTGTCATAGGAAGATCTGATATACGTATCATCCCCAGAAGTGATTTTGTCATTGCATTCATTCCTGGACCTGCTGCTTTTATCTCTAGATGTGTTGCTTTGATTCTCTAAACTTTGATCATACCTTGTGTCAGATACAATCCCACTGCTATCTTGGTCTCTCGCACTAGCATCTGATGTTGTAACCTCTTAAACCTTGCACTTTTGAATCTGCAACTTTCTTTCATTCAACCTTTTCAACCTATTCTGAAGCTCTTGTTCATGACATGCTCTTTCAACAATACATTGCTCAATGGACTCCATGTTTTGTATTATTGTTTCCTTAAAGGTTTGAGCTTCCATGTTAGTGTAAGCTTTGAAGTCTTGTGTTATTTCCAGAGCATGTGAATTCGAATTGGAAAGCGCTAGCACTCTTGAATGTATGAAATTGTCAAACTACATTTTGATCATACTTAGACCAGAATCAGAATCCTTCTCGTGAAGTGTTTCTTTGTTGAGTTGCCTTTCTAAATTATGCATGTTTCGAGATAACACATCCTTAAAAGTTCCTACGTCGGAATTAAAGAGTCGGTAAAAAGCCTCTCTAAACTCGTAGTACATTGAGGAGTTGGAACATGAGAGATGTTGAGTTGTTGTTTTGAGTGCATTCAATTTGTTCAGGGAGTTCTCTTTCAAAATCTTTGCTTGCTTTTGCACTTGTTGTATCTCTTGTTCATCTAAATCCAAACACGAAGATAAAGTATCTTTCATTTCCATTGTAACGTGAATTGTGAAGTGAAAATGATTTGTAGGATCTTAAGTAGGTAAAGTGATTGTTGTTGTAGATTGAAATCAATTAACGTTCGCGGGATTTTACAAATCTATGATTTAAACTGAGAAAACACGTGAGTATTTCGCGAGATTTTACTAAATCAAGAAGAAACCGTGAATGTATAATTGTTGTTTTCGATGAATCGGTGTTGACGTTAAGGTACTTGAGCTTAATTAACGATTATTAGAAAAAAAACTTGAAATAAGGACTTATGATGTAATTAATTAAAACTAGAAGGGCTAAATGATTAAAAATAATATAAGTGAAAAAAATCTTGAAAACAAATAACTAAATATGAAAATGTTTTGAAAAGTAGAGGTTAAGATTGAAAGAGTTGTAAGAACAAAGGGCTAAAAGTAAAACTTTTAAAAACTAAATGGTAAAAGTGAAAACAGTTAGAAAGTTGAGGGGCAAAAAGTGCAAATTTTGAAATATAATTAATAGGAAACACGTTTCCCTCCCGTTTCACTTGTCATCTTTGTTTTGAATTGTTAAGAAATGTAACGTTTATAGATTAGATCTCGCGGACTCGTACGGTGATCGTCGGTTCAATGTGAATATACCACGATGATCGAAACGAGTTCACAATCGCAATGGTATATGAAAGAAGTCCCGTAGTAAGCCAACACACGAAACCGAGAAACCCGAAAACGACTTAAAACGTGAGATGTTGTTTCTGTGAACTTGCTAAATCGGTTCCTACTAGCTTGTTAGTTGTTCGGTTCCTACTAGGAAACTGGTTGTTCAGTTCTCAAAGGTTTTTGTTGATCGGTTCTAACTAAGTATGAGTTGATCGGTTTCCAAAGCGAAACAAGTTGTTCGGTTGTCAAGTTGTTCGGTTGTCAAGTTGTTCGATTCCAAAGCGACACAAGTATTTCGGTTCACTAGTTGCTTGATAGTTGTTCGGTTCCAAGTTGTTCGGTTGTAAGACACCAAAAATGTACAATCGTCATTTTCTTCTATCTTGAGCACAACCAACAAAAACCTTATCGTCCTTGTTCTTTCTTTTGAAGCTAAAAATGTGGATCTTTGTCTCCCTTTTTTTTCAAACCGTTTGTACCACAAAATAAGCCAAGAAAGAAAATAGCTTGTGAAATAAGCTACTTTTACGTGAAAAATAAGCTACTCATAAGATTTAACAATAAGCTGGAAATGGTTTTGGAAAGAAAAACTAAAGCCGCGAGGTCAAATAAGCCAAATCCAAACACTCCTTTAAGCACAGTTTCGAGACAAATAAGCTCAAATAAGCTGAACAAAAACTGTTTTAAAACCTAAATAAGCTACCCCTTATGATCCAAAATATGCTCGTTTGGTTTTTATAAATTTTCTTTTGATCTTTTTCTCAAATAAGCCACATCCAAACACACCTCTAAAAACTTAACCGTGACCACTTTAAAAAAAATAAGTTGAAGCCAAACACACCCTTACTGATAAATATACCACACGAATTTATGAAAGAACAAATACGTTACCCATGTTGAAGCTAGTGACTATGTTTATTAAATGAAAAATGAATTATCATGTAAGCAAAAGACCAAACAGCAGCCGAGCCGAAAAACTATATAAAAATAAACTTGAAAAGAAACTGTTTGAAACCTTTTTTTTTCAAAAACTACGCTACACAAAATAGGATGAATAGATGCAGTTTGACACTAAATCAACAAAATAGGACAAAAGAAAAAAATATAAGCAGAATAAGAATAAGCCCAAATAGTATGTGTTAAATCACCACAACGACATCACTAAACCCACCCATGGCGAGTGATACCAAATGTCGGTAACCCAAGATCACTTTCACTTCACCATTGAAACAAGAAAATAAGATAAGAAGATGAGAAGAAAAAAGAAGGAAGAACTAGAGAGAGAAAGTAGAAAGAGAAAGAGAATGGTTGTATTCTAAACAAATGTGTGTGAAACAAATGAGAACCAACACCCTCTCCACACTTGGAGAGGGGTATTTATACTTGCACCATGAGGCTTACATGCCTATGGGCTTTCTATGGGCCGGGCTCGGGATTACTTGGGATTACTTGGGCTTTAGCCCATAACACGTGACCGATTAGATTACATAAACGAGCCCGTTTACCCTTTTTAGCCTATTACAACATATAATTAATTAAAGACCGAAGCTTCCTCATTGAGTGACTGAGCTTCCTTGTTCGACTCAATATTTTGAGACTAACATTATCTAGTTTCCAGTAGTAGAGGTGGTTGGTTAAAGACCTGGATAACTATCACTTAAAGGAGTTACGTTGTAGTACCTAGTGTCATACTTAGATGTCGATGTGGATAATTTTAAGAGGTGTTGTACTTTTTATACTTTTGATGGCGGGTATAGGGTACTTAGAAATTTGCTTCAGCACCGTTCTTTAATCAACAACAGTGCAAGCTTAAGTAACAAATTTGGGGAATTTTACTTCATTTTCAAGTTTGGTATATCGGGTTTACTTCACCAAGTGGTCACAATAATAGCCGACAGAATACGAGGTTGGTAAGTTAGCCAGAGAGTTTAAAGGTTGAGATGTAATCAGCAATTCTCATGGGATATTTAAAGCTACAGAATGTCAACGGTACTTCACAGTCTCAGCAAAATCTTTCAAAGTTCTTCAATGTCTTTTATAACTTTTCAAGATTGTTGCTTATGACAAGAACTTATCGAATATATGGTCGTATACATCACTGATGCTTCCGAGAGTTCGAAACCATCATGGGGAAAATGTGTACTTTGATGTAATCACGTCAACTTCTAGGGGAAAGTAGTATATACTACTTTACTAAGTATGATTTGTGAAGTGTTCTACATACGTGGGAAGATTTGTTGTTGATTTCTCACATGTACCCCCGAACAGATATTCACCAAGACCAAATGTCATGATACAGTATAGAAGCAGTATTAGTTGATGTAAGATGTACACATGTGAAGGATGATTCCTTAAAGGGATACATTACTTACACTCAGGACTTAGTTGATTTTGGTGTAGCAATTCACATCAGCACTATCTTGGAGGAAACAAAGTGCATTTCCGGGTCTTAATTGATTTTGGTGCTACGATTTCAACTTTGTTAAAAGGGATAAAGTGTGTACCTCAGGTATTGGATGATTCTTCTATAAAATTCCGTTGTGCACTTTAAATGTAAATGATAGAATATTGTTCGAGCTACATCAATGTTTTAGAGTTTGCTCAAGATACGGATGTTGGTTTGGGGGGAAGCTGATTCAGAAACTTTGCCAAAAAGGAGTCTATGAAGAAAGCTTTTCAAGACATGCTGAATGAATTGGAGGGAAGTTAATCCAACTCATGCAGACTATAATGGTTCCAGAACAAGTAAAAGACACAGAAGATCCAAGCTGGAGTACAAGTTTCAAGACCAGGAGAACTCAGAAGACATCTTCAGCTTTGGAAGCACTTTGGAAGACTTTATTTATGTTGTATTTGTACTTGTTAGGAACATTGTAAGTAATTCTGTATGTCCACATATTGGGAAAGATTGTTAGCCTTAAAATATGTCGACTTATACAGAATTACATTAGTTTAATATAGTCATGCCGAATAAGCACTAGTAACGTCATGTTAGCTTAGTTAGGCGACACATAGGACAATATATACCTCCTCCATACTTCCATAGAAGGGTGGGGATTCATTTTGTAACATCTCATAAGGTGTGTGTGTGTGTTTCTCTCCTCCTATCATAAACACATCTTCCCTTTTCTCTCTTATCAATCTAATATGGATTTCTACTTGTTCAATCCTCCCCGACCTTTGGATCGTTAGTTTTAGGCTTGAATCTTTATGGGTAACATAAATCCTACCAGTGCCAACATCAAACAATATTGAAAGTAAGTGACTTGCGAGATTCTTTATGAATCAAGCTTGTGCTAACATGAAATTCAAAGTGATCCAGGTTATGAGAATTGACGAGAAACGCCTAAAATTGTTAAAGTGTACTTCAATGATTCACCTGAATTCATTGTTATCCGAACTCGAACAAGAATCTAGATTCAGGAACGGCTGTGGAATATCAAAAAAAGTCGTTAGCATCTCTAGACATATCCGTTTTAGATAAACCACACTTCAAGCTGGAAAACATGTTAAAGAGATTCATTCATGAATCGAATCTTGATGACCCAGGTAGAGTATTCATACTATTTAACGGTCCTCGTGCAACGGGAGGTTAACGTTGCCAAACTTCAAGGAATGAACAAGACATTCTTCCATATCTGCTATTATTTGCTAACCCTTATATGTGCAAGAAACTTAAGATGTAACCACCTCAGATCCAACACTGCCATTATCACTACCACATGCTCATACTCAAGCTTCAAAGACATCTAATTGGCATCAAAGATTCAAGAAATCAAGAAAGCTTAAAATGTACAAAGACAAAGTCCTTCCACATAATTCAAATGAAGATTGCTATATTAGGGAGATTTTTAGCCTTAGAAACATGTCAACTAACAAAAGAAGAAATACTATCTTTCAAGATGATGCAAAGTATGAGCATGACGGTCCAAAGCACAAGGAGACTCAAAGATGTTTACGTGTATAGAAAGTGTCGATCTCCAATGTATGAAGATTAAAGTGCTAGTTACTACTATCAAGTTCATCCAACACAAGGAAAGATTTAAAGATCTTAGCATGAAATACAAAGTCAAAAGACAATGACAAAGGCTCATGATCAAATATCATGAAGCAAGAAGTAAAAAGTCTACTACTACAAAGTTCAAGACTAAGACTCAAGACCGCAAGAAACTAAAGACAATATAACTTTAATGATCGCTCCTTTGGGGAAGATTGTTAGCCTAAGAAATATTTAGCTAACAAAGAAAGTAAAAATCTTTATAGATATAGTGTCGATCTTCTCATTAAAGGAACTTTGTAATAAATGTAATATGCTAGTCAAGGAACCGGGCTCGAGAGTTAATCTAATATTGTATAATTTATGGGCCAAAAGCCTAACGAAAGCCGAGCCTGGCCCATCTCCATAAACCCTACACGTCATATGCATGATAGGTACTATATATACTCCCTCTTCTCATGTGGAGAGGGTGTTGGTTCTCCTTTTCTTCAAGTGAAATCATCCACTCTTTCTTTTTTTCTCTTTTCTTTCTCTCACTACTCTCTCTACAATTCTTATTGTTTAGTACTTGGTTTATATATTAAATGGATTAGATAAATGGACTAATAGAGGGTTTCAATATTTCGCCATGTACAAACAGTTTCACCGAGAAAGTATTTCACCAAAATTCACAAGTATATTTCGCCGAGATAGAAATAAATTCACAACTTTAAAAACCACTATAGAAACTAGAAGGGGGGGGTTGAATAGTTTACAGGTTCATTTTTGTTTTAAAACTTTGCTTTCAAAATACTTAGATTCGAGTAGTATGTTTAACCAATCAACAATATGAATCAACCAAGTAAATATCTAAACTATTAGTAAATAACAATCACAACAATATAAAGAGATGAGAGAAGGAACAATTAAACCAAGACCCCAAGATTTATAGTGGTTCGGCTACGAAGCTCTTCTTTACCCTACTCCACTCCCTGAGTATCCTACTCGAGATTTCACTATGTCAACAAGCTCCCTTCAGGCGGAGAAAACCATTTACACGTCGCTTACGTTATTTTCCAACACTAAGCTAAATGTTGAGTCCTAATCTTAGCTAGAACCAATCTACCCCTTCACAATCAATACACGATCACTAGATCTACACTATTGGATTTACAAAATATCCGAATCACACAAATACACAAGATAATTACAATAGAGATTTGATACTTAGAAGAAAGGAGAAGAGATCACTAATCAACACTTTGTTTCTTGACGAATACGAGTGTTCTTCTCTTGCACATGAATGAGAGGGAAGAGATGAGAAGAAGAGATTAGATCACTTGAAACAAGATCAAGAGATGTTAGTGATCATGATATTTAGTGAGAGAAAGAAGGTTTTTAAAGAGAGAAAGAAGTGTGAGAAAATTCGTGCAAAGAGGTCTGATTTTCTACAAGGAATGGAGCAGTATTTATAGGCAAGAAAATCCAACGGTCACTGGAGGTGGTCCTGGCGGTCCCAGATATATAAGGGGGCCGCCAGGTAGATCACGCTCCCTTTTTTGTCTTTTTGTAAGGAAGGTTGTATCTGGTATAGAAGCTTCCGTTTTAGGGGGAAAATTAAATTTCAAATTTTAAGTTTTTAATAAAACTTTTCTTTTAATTAGAAAATATTTTGTATAATTAATTTTGTGAAATTCTTTTGTAAAAATGTAATGGATAAGAGAAAAATATTTTCTTGATCACTAATCATGCTTAATGATTTGTTTGTTCATATCTTACGTGATTACTAATCTTAGAACTGGAATTTTACGATTAATAATTTGTAAACGCTTAATTTTATCGTAAACGTTTTTACATTTTGTTATTATCAAAACATTGAGAGGTCGAAAAATATAAATAACGTTTTGACATTATTTGTACTAACAATCTCCCTTTTTTTGATGATGACAAAATATAAACTCATTTTGTATAAAATTAAAAGTTAAAAAATTATTAAAGAGTTTTGTTCTATTTCTCCCCCTTTTTGTTGAATTCAAAAAGGATGACTGTCGAGTAGTTGTAGGAAGAAAGAAATCGATGATATCAAGACTCCCCCTTGATGTATGCTCCCCCTTGTTCGGGGCACCAAAGGATCGATCTTTCGAAAATTGTTTGCTACAAAACAAAGTTAGAAATACAAGTGCAAGACAAATACCTTTTAAGCAACACATTATATTTAAGTCACCCAAAAGAGAGTTTCATTCAACAATCAAGAAACTCATACAATAGCAAATGCAACTAATACATTCATAGAACATAAAGTAAAGTTAGAGCTAATACGAGCTAAGACAAATTCATATAATATTTGTATAAATCATTACAATAGAAAGTCGATAATCATAAAGACATAATAAGGTATAGATCTACTCTAATGGATTCTTGGAATGTAGAAGATGCCATAATCAAAAGATGGAAGGTCGATTATTTAGGTAGATTAATCATATGAGAATGATTAATTAAAGAGGGAAAAAGAAGGGGTTGGTGACATATGATTTTGAGGGGCACAAGTTTGAGGTATGTGACGGGTAAGAAGAAAGTGAATGAATTTGATTTTATTTCTTAAGGAGTAGAATTGGTGTCTAGAAAACTTGCAACAATGATAATAGCTTGAGTGAAATTTAACTTGAGCATGAGAAGGAGGATGAATTTGTTGTGGTGGTGGTGAAGGTGGTGCATGAATGTAGGCATTGGATGGATTAGTGTGTGAATCAAGGATGGTGGAGATGTTGTGGAGTTGGTTGATCATTTGATCTATTAAGGGATTGTATGATGGTGGTGAAGGAGATTGTAAGTAGAATCTTAGAGGAAGTGGAGGTGAGTCTTTTTGGGAAGAAGGTGATGATTTTGGAGTGGATGTTTTGCTTTTCCATACTTGTCTTACCGACATTCTTGGTTTTCTAAAGAAGTTGGAATTGTGGTTTGAGCAAGACATTGATGATGAAGAAGAAAAGGATGAAGAAGGTGAGGGTGATAGTGAGGTATGAGAATTTGATGATTTAAATAATGGGAAGGATAGTATAACATGGAAATCATGGTTTGGATGGAAGAGGATGTCAAAGATGGTTTAGCTAAACAGGGAAATGACAGTTTGAGAATGTAGGTAGGATGTCAAAGATACAGAAAAAGAGGCAAACTCAAAATTTTTGCTCCCCCTGGTGGCGGTCCTATATTACCAGGCGGTCCCAAATATATTGGGGGTCGCCGGGTATTTAAGGGGGCCATTTTATGGAAGAATGAAAATTTCCAGTTTTTCTTTTTTCTTAAGTCTAGTGATTTCGACATCTACCAAATTCAAGAACCAACTAATTCAAGCAATGATATGTAGTCCTAAACTAGCATACAGATCATTTAGCAAGTAGCGGCATTGTTCCCATGTAACATTCATAAAGTTTGCTAATCATAGAACGTTAATAGGATGGAAAAAATCATCCAAGTCAAATGCAATTGTCATTTGCCATTCCTAGTCCTAATAATATATTAAAAGACATAATGTATTAAACAAGAAAGATAATAATAATAATAATAATAATAATAATAGTCTGTTAGTAAGTATGCCAACATGTTCACTTCCGTGTTCCATCATGTTCTTGAGAGCTTGTTCAATTGACCTTAACCCTTCCCGGTGAACATCTCGTTGTTAGGTTTGAAGATTAATAGTTTCAGAGAGATGGGTGTTCAAGTAATGACTTTCATGAGGAGGGTTTTGACGGATCTTAGAGATAACATTGGACGATAAGGAGATGTTTTGGGACGGAAATGAAGAGTTAGAATGAAATGATTCATCATCATTTTCCTCAAGGGTATCATCCAAAGGATGAGATAAGGATGGATGATTTAAAGTGGTGGAGGAGGAGCTAGCATTTGATTCACGAAGTCTTTTCTTGCCATAATCCGATCACGTCTTTCGCTCATAATGAGGAGCGAGGAGATGCATGACTCGATCATGTGAGATGTAGCGATCAATTGCTAGCTCAGGAAAGACGGACACAACATGTTTAAACAATCTAGTCAAGAGCATTCCATAAGGTAAGAGTTCCTTAGGTTTACTTCGAGTCCTTTCCATTCTTTTGAGAATAAAGAA
>BQNB010151722.1:0-15546 GCA_026074375.1 Tanacetum coccineum | reverse complement strand
TTCTCAGGTTTTCAGGTATATTGCTCGGAGGGAAGCCGCACGGATATGTATCTCGGAGACTCTACATTTTACACATTCGAAAAAGAAAAAAAAAATCTTTTGAAAAACACTATGTTTTGTAAAGTCTTTCTCTTGTTTTACATTCGATGAATTTATCTAAACATTATTAATGTCTAAACACTTGTTTTATTTTAAACTGTTGGGACCTGTTTGCAAACTCTGATGTTTTAATGTATCGAATGTGAACATTTTGAAATGTATTTTTAAAACGTCTCATTTGAGGTCGTTTTCTGTGACTTGTACTTCTTGTTCCATGACGTCACACCCCAATGTCACCTTTCTGCTGCAGTTCGATTTTGGGGGTGTGACACCAGCTTGGCAAACCGTTAGAGGCTCACTTGTGTTTCTTCTCTGAGTGAAATGAGTGCAAATCCCATATCCATGTGTGCTTTCCTTGCTCTGACGTGTACTAAGTTTGAGAGTGAGCTAATGAGGTCCTTGATTTGACTGAATTATCCTTGCCATTGTGTTTAGGAGCTCTTAAATAGACATAATCACCCTTCAATTTTAAATTGCCCCTTGATTTACCATGGTAATTAGATGAAAACGATGATGAATAGTAACTTGTTCATCGCGCCCTTTTTATAACTGAATCGGGTAAAAATTATTTAAACTTTAAGAATATTGCATTTTCAGTCCTTGTGTTGTTTTATAAATTGTGTAGTGTAAATCGAGTTTGTAAAATTGCAAGATTGGTCCCTGTGGTTTATAAAAAAGGAAAATGGATTAGGGATTTGGGCTAAGTAATGGGCTTTGGATCCGGGTAGTAATTTTTAAGGGGTTTTGGGCCCATTAAGGCCCAAGGACTACTTTTGGACTTTTCTGAAACTTAAAGGGTTATTTTGAAACATTTTGGGTCTTGTTGACTTTTGTTGACCAAAATTGACTGGAGTTGACTGTAGATTTGACTTTTTCTGGCTTTGGCTTTCGGCTTTTGTACACTCTTCCGTTCTCGTGTCCGTGTTTGCTTGTTTTTGATGGTTTTCTTGTGATTTCTGATATATCCGTACCTGCACACACAAAACACAAATACAAGCATATTTTTACCATTTTTGGTATGTTTTGGGTTTATTTGGGTTATTTTAAGCATAAATGGATATGTGTATTTTACACTTATCAGTGACCCGTAATGTTTCAACAAGTATGTTCTTGATTAATTGATAAAGATTTGAAAAGTGGACTACCAGTATATAAAATACCGTCAAACAGTATGTGGGTAAAGTCTTGATGGGCTAGGGTTTATCAAGATCACCATTGCTATAATCCTTAGATAGATTATAATTAAACTAAAAGGATGCTTTATGCGGATGCGTTAATTGTGACAGGATTCAACGTGTCTAGGTCTTAGGATGATGTCCCGCCTAAGTCTTAAGAATGATATGTCGATTCGAGATAAGAAATCATTGCACCAAATAAACAAACCAGCATTTAATCGGATGTAATATGGCTAATACAGTTTTCTATTATTTGGCTTGTACCGCTCTTTTATCTCCTGATTGTTTTCTTGCATGTTTATTGTGTTTAAAATTGATTATTGTCACCATAAAACATGTGCCAGTCTGTCAGGCTGAAAACCCCTCATCTTATTAGAAAATGTATATAGCATAGGTTTAACAAGTAATTAGAATTAACTTAAATAGAGTAATTAAAATAATGATAGAATATAAGGTTAACAACCTCGTACACTGCCCGTTAAAGTGTTGTTTTAGGATAAGTCGGCTAAATATAAATTTAAAACTTGGTAATCAATAAATTGACCCTACACGACAGCATAACACTTTCACATATATCATTCTCAAAAGCTGGACACTTGACATCAACACGGAAAAAAGCTCTACAGCAATAGTTTCAGTTTATTTGGATCAAGTACTCATAGGCTTCTTCATTAATATGATATATTTTCTCCATCTTTGCTTCAAAGTGAACCTGAACTATGGTTGCAGCTACACTCCAAAACAATCTCTGCAATTGTAATCTACACAACTTTCTTTTAAAGTTTGCATACACATGTCTTGTACACTTCATGTGCTCTGTATTTGGAAGCCAATCACATAATTCTTCTAACAAACCCTACATGAATAATAAAACATATTCAACTATTAGAATGTTATTCAAGACATAATTGAATATTTGAAAATGAAAATGGAATAATGTTATACCTTGTGCGCATCTAATATTACTATGAAACCATGTCCTTGATTTAAGTTTAGGGTATAATGTAATAAGCCCAAAAACCAACACCACTTATCATTTTTTTCCACTTTAATAATTGTCCAAGCCAAGGATACATCTGGTTATTGGCATCACTCCCCATTGCTATCAATAGTTCTCCTTTGAAAGTATGCTTTAAAACCATCAAGTCCAATCACTTTCTTGCAGCCTTCTAACCAACCATATTTCACTCCTTTAAAACATACATAAAACCTTTTAAAGTAAGTAGCACCATTATACAACTCTTCTAAATCTAGTCTACATGTTAAGCCTGAATTTGAATATATGATAGCATGTCTATAATATCATAACCTACAAAAGTGCTCAATCAATTCACCCTCATGATCATATAATGATCTTTGTTTCACTCAAGGGATACATCAATTAAGAACTTCTCCCTAATATTATCTTTCATCGCTCTATAAGGAATGAATGGGTCTGTGATGATCTCTTGGGCATACTGATAAGCAATCCATTTGTAAGTCACCAAGGATCTCAAGTTATAGTTTCTAGAACACTTATGTTGTGGGTGTAAAGACTTAATTTGAAATGAACCCTCTATGATCATCTAAGAAGCCCATAGTCTAAATGAACAAACATGTAGCATTTTCCTAGCTTTTGCTATTATTTTTCTAGTTCATTTAGCTTAATCTGGTATACCTTGTCCAGACTTACTAGACCCTCCCACATCCTTGTTACAACCTTCTCCATCGTTACTAGACCCCCCATCCTTGCTACAACCTTCTCTTTGTTTCCCACTCCTTGTCACTACAGGCTTCTTAAAAGTCATCTTCCTTTTTAGTCTTACCATATTTTTCAAATTTGGTTGACCACTTTTTGACTTAACAGTTTCTTTTTGCCACTAACAGACTCTTTTGCTAGTGAATGAAACGAATTCCTTATGACGCCTTTTTTCTTTTTTATGTAACAACTTGCACCCCTAGAGGTTGCTACATTTCTACTACAATAGACCAATAATGACCTCCAATCAATCTTAGCATACCACCACTGATAGTCATTAGCAACACCATAATTAGCTAAAAATATGTTAAGTTGTTCAGGGTGATAAAACTTCATACATAAACCGGTTCCATTTTATCCCATGTCATGTGATGCGGGTTTTGCAACTAGTAAGGAGTTTTACAATCCCCTAGGCAGAGTACCTAACTGTTGTAGTGTAGTAAGACAAGACTCAGGGGTTGTTATCGTTCTCTATGGGAATAGGTTGGGAAGACTCGAACAGAATCTAACAAGGGTCTAAGGGGTTGAGAGAAGATTCTTTTTGTATTTTTAAATTTTTATAAACGCAGGTAAAAATCATATTTTGAGAGATTTGTTGGTTTTTAACTAATTAAACTAATAATTAAATCTAAACTACTTTGGTGATAACTATATGGCATACGAACGCATTTACTTAATCATGCATTACTCCTTATTATGTTTCTCCAAATTATGTTGCTTTGTCACTCTTGTAATGATCTGTGCGAGTATTTCTTAAGTCATGAACGAATTACACGAACTTGTCGTCTATGTAATATTCCGCTAAGGCAACGTACAAGTAGGGTAGTATGAAGACTATTACAAGGCCCTTAAGAGTACATTACATGCATTTAAAACACTTAAGAGGGTTCAACCATATTAGGGGTAAGGTAGTATGAAGACTGTTACCGATGGTATCCTTTTTACACACTCGCGTTTCCCTAGACATCTATTCCAATTTATTATCTTATGGCTAGTTTTCTAAAGCCTAACGCGCACATCCATCACAGGAAGAAACACAATAAGGATCTACATATTAAGTTTTATGCAATCATAAGTAAATACTAATGGATCTAGCCGGACATATTATAAAGAAGTGAAGAACATAAATCAATCAAACAATACATAAACATATTGAATGATAAAAGATAAAGGATCTCACTTGATTAGAACATGAGTTAATGGCAGATACAAGAAGGTCTTGACACCCTAAAAATGGCCTAAGTAGCAGCCAAATTCGTCTTCTAAAACTAGGGTTCGGATCCCAAAAAGTTACACACTAAAAACCCTAAAATGAGTTTGTATATATAGATTTTCAAGAGCGACGGCGTCGCAAGGTTTCTGACGTCGTCGCTCCGCCGAATCTTCTAGGGTTTCTTTTGAGGCGGCTACGTTCTGACGCCGTATTGGAAATCTTGATCCCGTCGCTTGTATGATATGACGCTGTCGCTAGGAATTGCGACGCCGTCTATAGGCATTGTACGGAATTCTTTAAGAGACTTTGGTGTAGAGTTGTAGTCTTGTCCGTTTCTTCTTTAATTTAGCCTAAGTCACATGTTTTTCCTCCAAAAGCAATCCAAATGCAAAAAACACAAAACCAAACGATTAAGCACATAATCTTGGCATATTTGCATAATTTAGAGGATTAAATGACCCCGAAAAAATGTATAAAATGACACCTCGTCATCATGGCAAGGTCATGTTTTGGATAACTAGTGCCTTTTTTGATCTTGTAGTGGGATTTGACTATCATCTGGGTCCTCTTCTGAATTGCCTTTATTAGCATGTAGTGGTTTATATATAAAGCCCCTAAAATTTTTGCCATTAATACATTACTAATTAAGAAAAGGTTATGTTGTGGTAAAATGCTTCAAGACATCATTATGTTCCCCCTTAATATGGAAATCAACATCATCAGTGTCTACACTTTCATCATCTGAACAATATTTATCATTAGATGCACTACAAGGGTATGGCTCATCATTTTTTTCAAGTAAAAAGTCTAGTACATCATAGTCATGGTGTTCTACATACAAGTCAATAGACATACGATTCTCATAGTCTAACATTAGAAAAGCATCAACATCACCGTCCAATTCTAACTCTTTTATACCCTTATTTAAAGGCTTTCCAACTTGAAAAAAATATAACCTTTTAACAAGACCATGTACCATTCATTTCACAATTTCTCTTAAATCATTAAAGGCCATACCTTCAAAATTAACTTCTATTATTTGTTTCACATCACCTTCAACCTACCTTAAAGGCTTAGGAATGAACACACCATCATGGTACAGACTAACAGTAAAGACATTATCTTTCGATTTTTTACCTAAAAATTAAGGTTTTCAAGAATCAGGGTTATGAAAAATTGAAATTATACAATACAATACATATGTTGAACATGCAATTAAACATACATTTACTTATAATTTAGAATAATATGATGAATTCTTTACACGAAATATGAATTTTAGGGTTACATGGATTTGAGGGAAATTGATCGAAGTGTAAATTATATAAGAAGTATCAAATAAAGTGAGGTAGTAGTTATATGATATGTGGTTGGGGTTTAAAGTCAACTCCACACCTAACCAGTTAGAAGTAGAATGTCCACTCGTTTGTATCTCAGAATGGTAGTAAAACAAAAAAATGATGCAGATATTTTTGGACGGGCAACCAGCTCAACTGGTTACCATATAACTTAACATTGGACAAATTTAAAAGTTTTGTTACCTAGAAGTTGTAATAAACAAGTTCATTACCTAACTCGGGAAAAAAAACATAGGTTTATTGTAATATATAACTTTAACCCATGGATACTGGTACATCGTTACATATCTCGTCTAACACAGGTAACCTTTGATCTATTTCTAATAAGTGCATTAACCAGTCTATTATCATTAGTGATGGTACCACAAATCCTGTAGTTAACACCGGACATACCACCATCCCCACTTTGCAGTGTCCCTTGCACAATGTCTTTGTCACACCAAAAAAAATGAAAACCTATTTTATGTTCGTCAATTTACAAATATAATCATGTGTCTATCGAATTTGATGAATTTAGTTTCTTTGTGAAGGACTACTGAACCCACCAACCCCTTCTTCGCTGTGACAACACATGAGATCTTTACCATGTTTAAGTTCCCACTCCTCGATATCTACCCATCATATTTTTATTATCTTCGAGTCATTCCATGCGACACATAACACTAGGACTGTTAGACAATGATAAACCCCGTAGGTTATAATTTATTATTGATCACTATTTATAATAGTGCAAACCCTAATGCCCTAAACCCACAAACCGGGCTTGGGCTTATTTAGCCTCTAATACCCCCCGCAGTCCGAACGGCGAAATCGCGAAAGCTCAGACTAGAGTAGTAAAACTAGAAAAGAATAAATAAAACAAAACAAACAAATTACGAGATAATTTAAAGTATCCCTATAACGGAGAATAATTCAAAGTATTCTCACCAATACAAATTACGAGATAATTCAAAGTATCCCTATAACGGAGAATAATTCAAAGTATTCTCACCAACACAAATTACGTGATAATTCATAGTATCCTTATAACGGAGAATAATTCAAAGTATTCTCACCGACACAAATTACGAGACAATTCAAAGTATCCCTATGAATCGTGTGGATTTGTGACCTAGCACAAATCACCAACACAAATAACAATCGTGTGGATTTGTGACCTAGCACAAATCACCAACACAAATAAAAATAAAAAGACGATTGTGTGGATTTGTGACCTAGCATAAATCATCAAAAAAAAAAAAACAATAAAAAATAACTTTTTTTAACACTAATAAAATAATCCCACCGATCATATATCCGCTGCAACTCCTTTTTTTTACTCAATGCAGTGATCCCCCTTTTTTATTGTTTCTGTCGCTTCTTTTTCGAATGAAGCACATCCACCTTTTTTTTCTTTTTTTTACGAATGGAGTAGAATGAAGCAAGAATGGAGCACAATTTTAATTCTCCTTCTGCTGTACTTTTGCACCCATGAGTAATCATAACATTCTAATTTTTATAGATCTATTAAACAAATATAAAAATCAGGGTTAAAGTTGCCGTGGAGATTTTTTTTTAAAGAGAAGATACCGATGGTGGCGATTAGAGTTTGACGGGGTGGTTTAAAGGAGGCGGCTTAACGTAGCCACCTAGGACTGAGGATCAGACCCGCTCCGATACCATGTTCGACAATGATAAACCCCGTAGGTTATAATTTATTATTGATCACTATTTATAATAGTGCAAACCCTAATGCCCTAAACCCACAAACCGGGCTTAGGCTTCATTTAAATGAAGACGTGTTTGTGTTTTTTAGCTTCTAATTTTTTTCATGCAATAAGCCAAAAGAGTCTAATAACTGGTTGTCAACTTGGTAAGCATATTCATCTTTCATTTTATTCGTCTTCCATTTCATAATTATGTGTTTAGTGTTAAGTCTGTATTTTTCACTTGGATGTGTGGACTTCATCAGTTCATCTATTGCAAGTTTAAGTGGTATATTATGAGAAAAGTTTCGTAAGGAACATGGTCCAAAAAAAGAACAAACCAGTTCATCATGACCATCTATTTCCAAACAGATCCAACCGTCTATTTTATCTTCATTCATTTCAAAACACTTTCCCCTAAAACACTCATGTTATAAACACACACACATACACCCACCCACCTACCACCGCTGTCGCACCTCACCGCGGCAACACCGCCATCGCACCCCACCGTTGTCATCCACCACCATCAATCGCACCCCACCATTGTCATCCACCACCTGTTTAGCAAACAAATACACACCAAAAAACCCTATCAAGTAACCCACCGCCGCAACAGACCGCCATGGTTCGCCGCAACACCGCCGTGGTTAACGGTCGCGATCCGCCACTCTTTGCCGTAGTCAAGCACCTCCGCCATGTGAATACAACATCGATCTAGTATGCATCAACCTCGCATCACCATTAAATCATCATCGGTTGCACACACCCACGATATAATGTCTCAACAAAAAATTGTAACTTGGAACTTGATGAGAGACGAGGGAGGTGATTTTGAAAGTTGGGTTGGTGGATTTCAAAAGTTGTTGGAGTGTGATAAGGGAGAATGGGATTTCGAAATTGTTGAAGTAGAATAATGCTTTATTGGAGGTGATATCGAAAGTTGGGCCGGTAGAGAATGGGTTGGAGTGTGATAAGTTTACGTTGGCGTCGGTTTGTAAAGGACTGTGATAAGGCGTCTATTGTTATTGGGAAGGATAATCCAAAGGTTAAGCCGGCTGTTGTGAAGGAAAAGCCGACTGATGTTACGAGTAAGGTTTCTAAGGGCAAGGAGTTGGATGTTTTAAAGTATAAGCGTAAGATTGAGAAGGAATCTAATGCATTGGATAATCCAAATGAGAGTGATAAAGGGCCGGTAGTAAGGGTTTAAAACCTATTCATGGTGAAATAGTTCAGTTTCGGTAGTTTAGTGGTAGTTTTTATGGTACTTCAACACACATGTTTTGTGAATTGTATTCCAGCTATCTATCTAAACATGTTAGATTAGAAGCTAGTTCAGTGGTAGTTTTTATGGTACTTAGTTTTTTGATGGTAGAACAATCTTAGTTTTTATGGTATTAATAATATCAGTTTTAGTGTCTTTGGAATCTACGTTTTTTTTGCTTTTTTTTCAAGTATGTCTCGATGTCTTTATGAATCACATGCGATTTAAGCTATAATCACAAGAGATTCAGCTAGAATCACAAGTGAGATTTAAACAGAATCACATGTGATTTCACCTGAATCACATGTGATTTCACTTATTTCACATATGATTTTTAATTATGTTTTTGTCAATTATCAAACGTTGTACAAATCACATGTTATCCGTACTAAGTTTTATTTATCATGTACATGTGAATCACATAAGATTCAGAGTCACATGAGATTCAGAGTGAATCACAAAAGATTTAGAGTGGATCACATGTAAATCACATGGAAATGCAAAGGTATAGTCGATCACTGTGATTCATGAGAATCACATGTGATTCTGGTGAATCACATGTGATTCATTCCTCCTTGAAGGAAAACCAAACCTGATGTGGTGAAGGCGCCGGTTGCTAAGGCCAAGGCTGATGTTGTGAAGGCGCCGGTTGCCAAGGACAATCACATGGGATTCAAGATGAATTACATGGAGGGCCAAGAATTAAATGAGATTACATGTGATTGCAGAAGAATCACATGGGATTCAAGATGAATTACATGTGATTTTACATGAATCACAAGGGATTCCAGATGAATTACATGTGATTTTGATGAATTACAAGTCATTTTCATACACAACATTTGATCAAGTAACTAACAAACATATTTTATTAAGAAAATCACACACTATCAAATATTATTGTTATTAGTATATTAAAATAAAGAATTCATAAATATAAAAGTATTCTGAATCTCATGTGATCCTTCAAAGAATCTCATGTGATTTTGTAAAAAATCTCATGTGATTCTTTGAAGAATCACATGAGATTCTTTACAAAATCACATGAGCTGTTTTTATGTTAAATAAGCTATTTTTATGTTATGTTTCTAAAGTAATACAATCTGATTAACTGCAGAATTTGATTAAAAAGTTGAAGAAAAGCTTTCTATTATTTGTGTTGAAAAGCTAGTGAAAAATATTGTGATGATGAAAAGTTTTTTGAACTTCACCAAAAGTATGTTGAAGTTTTCAAAAATCCAATTGAGTTTGGTTATTATGAACATAGTGATGGGATTGATCATGAAGATGATGATGGTGACGATGATGACGATGGTGGAAATGGTAACGATAATTGTTGAAGCAATTAGGAACAGGGATCAACGTGAACGCATCTAAGCATCAAGGGACTATCTTTTGACTTGTCGTTAAAAACAGTTTCATGTTAGAATAGTTCAGTTGCTAAAAATGTTGGTAGTTCAGTTGCTAAAAATGTTGCTTAGAATCTTTTGTAATGGGCGTATTAGTCTCATTAGTTTCAGTAGCTGATTATGGTAGAACTTATCATTTTATGTTGTTTCTTTTTTTAGTTATTGCATGTGATTTTTAAAAAATCTCAAGAGATTGGTACTGAATCACAAGGGATTGGAAGTAATCACAAGAGATTCATAGAGAATCACATGTGATTGAAATAAAGAATCACAAGAGATTCATCTAGAATCATAAGAGATTCAGCTAGAATCACATGGGATAGAAATTAACATGTGGTTCTGATGAATTTACAAGTGATTTTCTTACACAATATTTGATCAAGTAACTAACAAACATTTTTTATTAAGTTTTGATTAGAGGATGTACAATTGATTTTTATAACTAACAAATTTATTTTTTTCAATTAAATCAGATGTTATTCATAAGTAACAAATACACAAGTAAACATAGAATTCCTTCTACATGAGGCTCCCAATTTATCGATCCACCAGGTGTTTCATTTTGCTCATATAAAGTTGCTCTTGGTGTTTTCATACAACCTGTATATCAAAAAACAGAATCACATGAGATTCATGATAGCATAAACACCAATCACATTGAAAGGCAAAGTTATAGTCAATCATTGAGATTCATGAGAATCACATGTGATTCTGGAAGAATTACATGTGATTCAAAAAACAGACACATGAGAATCACATGTGATTTTTGGTGAATCAAATGAGATTTGTTGAAACTCACATGTGATTCTATTGTAATCACATGAGATTTTTTGAAAGAGATTCATGAGAATCACATGAGGTTCTGGTAGAATTACACGTGATTAAAAAAACAGACACCATGAGAATCACAAGTGATTCTAGGGGTAAATCACATGAAGATTTTGAAAATCACATGTGATTTCCTTTTTGAATCACATGTGATCATTCAAAAATACCAAACCTAAATTGTTTTCATTATATTCAAATTCTCTTATAAAACAAACTATTAACAATACACTAGAATCACATGTGATTGTTTATTTCTTTCATCACAAGAACAAAATATTTCAAGCAAATCAAATGTGATTTTAAAGACATAATTAAAATAATTAAATAAACCACTTCAAAATAAACAACTACACTCCAAAACACTAATTTACGAGACAAATCACATAGGATATACAAAAATACCAATCACATGGAAATGCAAAGGTATAGTCAATCACTATGATTCAGCTGAATCACATTTTTAATTCCTGGTGAATCACATGAGATTCTGGTGAATCACATGTATGTCATTACTCCTTGAAGCTAAACCAAACCTGATTTGTTTCAATCTAATCTATTTTTTGTAACAAAATATTAGAATACACTAGAACACATTTAATGTTAATTCTTTCATCACAAAACAAAACAATTCATAGCAGAATCACACTGATTTTCCAAGCAAGAATCACATGTGATTTTCTAGAGAAATAATCACAACCTGAACTTCTTCCGATAAACATTTGGATCAGAGAACTTCTGGTAACACATCTTCTCTATCTTCCTGGTAAAACTCTGTAAAACTTTGGATCTTCAACATTTTGGATCTGCAAACTTCTGGTTAAAAGTTGTTTGATTCAGATCTGTTTGTGTAACGTATGGTTTATTCATGCATTTTCGAGTAATATCGAACGGTTTTTTTATAATGATTTACGTTGTTCGGGCGATTTTCCTAGTGTTTCATGATGATTTACCAGTCGTAGATTGAAGCAGCGCGGTGGTTATTTGGTTTGTCTGGCGGAGAGATGTGGTGTGTCCGGCATAGATGTGGTGTCTCCGGCGAAGAAGAATGGTGTTTTTTGTAGGTTTCCGATGACGTTTTTAGGATTCCGACTATGGTGATTAGGAGAGTTTTCCCCGGTGTGGTGTTTTTTTGAGGAGAGAGAAAAAAAATTAAATGAAAGGTTAAGGTGGTTATTTTTGTGTATTAATATGGTTTTTGAAAGAATAAATATTAACCGATTGGATGTGAATAAATGGATGAAATCAAGATCATGTTATTTGTTCTTATTTTTTTTGCCCGATTGTTTCTGTGGAACTCACCTCTTACTTTTTATACCGTAGACTAATCTAAGTACACAGTTTTACATTCTATCCTCATAAGTTAGTACTAGTTCATGTTTCTAACACTAAAACAATAAATCCTACTAAACTGAAAACCAACATGATAAAATTATTATCATTTGACATTAATATACAAGGGGAAACACCAATCAAGGGGTTGTTCACGTTGGAGCCATGATATTAACTGTCTAAAGTCTAAACAGCCCATACTCAAATCTGCTCTGGTTCCAAGAAAATGAAGGTTACTACAAAAGGAAGTGTAAAGATACAAGTCGATGGTTTCACTTAGGTAATATAAGATGTTTACTTTGTGATAGGTTTTCTATTCCCTAACTAGATTAATACGCAACGGAAATAATAATTAATCTAGGGCTAAAAGAGAACTAAACCCTAAAGGATCTAAACCTAATTAACTAAAAGCAACTTAAAAGAAAATAAATTAATAAATAAATAAATAAAAGGAAAATACCAACCTTTGAGAAAATCGAATTTCTCACACGCGGACCACCTTGGTTGAACTTAGAGGCGAGTACCCAAACGAGAGTACCTTTAATGGCTCACACCCACGAACCAAAAGTAAGAAATAGACAGTTAGACTTGAATGATGAAGACCTAGGCATGCCCCTCTATTTATATCCAAAAGGAGGGGGTTGGATTGTCTCCTTGGGGCGATGTGGGACGTCTCCCAAAAATTTCCCGCGCCTTGTTATGGCGTAACACCAAAAGTGGTTACGCCATAACCTATTCTTCGAAACCTTTTCTCTTTTACAGTTCACTGAGGGCGACCTAAAAAGGACTCTACTTTTGACGATAGTCTTACCAATTAGTTATGAACTTGGACACTAATTCCAACAGTCTCCCACTTGGACAATTCATCAACTATAATTTGTCTAAGCCTATCCCGATCAACTAAGCAGAGAGTACCATCTAATGCAACTGCTAAACTCTAAATCATTTTAGAGTCAGCCCTTAGATAAGCGATCAACTATTCCTTTATTCTACTGATATCGTGTGAACCTGAGACATGGATTTTAATCAATCTCTAGGTTCAACATTATGTTTCTCGATTTCCGATTATTTGACTATATGAGACTACTGAATTGAACACATTAATTAGTCCCGGCTAGGCCTAGCACATTTAGGTCAACATTTAATCATCGAGGGGCCCATTGATATCGCTTTCCTTTTTAGGCAAAAGGAACAAATAAACTTTAAATACATAGAACTAGTCAACAAATCATGTCATACCTAGAGTATCCTTTATAACCGGTATTTACGCGTAACGTTTAAACAAACTAAAGTATAACAGACTTGAAAAACTAGAATCTCGATGCATCTCCATTTTAAGAATAGAAGACATTATCATCTTAGAATTACTTGTGATTTTAATCCATGAAGTAATCTCTCTAAGTGCGGTTTTCTCCTATACTTAACTCCCATTAAGTACTCATGAGTGTTGCAGCATTCTCTATGCTATGTCTAATCTCCATAGACAATCTACTAACACTCCATGATAGTCTTAAATCAATACTTACTTCCTTATAGCATGAACGACTGAGGAGGATTGAGTAAACTAAGTACTCAGGAAGTAGTTTCTAAACATGCAAAAATGAAACACAATGATAATTAATAGTAAATGGTAGAACACTTTCATATAAATAAATCTCCATTATTTAATCACCAAATCTATTATAATATCAATCATTGTTTATAATGTTTCAAATTCAAACTAACAACTAAAACTTCAGGATATGGTTATTAGGGTTGTTAGGGTGGTTGTTTTGGGTGGACATTGTTAGTTAGTTTCAAAAGACTTGAAAGGAATGATGGTGAATGGTGATAAGTGAGAGTGATGTGTGTAGTTGTACGTGACGGTTATGGTGGTTATTGTCGTCGGTGGTTTATGGTTATGGAAGATATATGCTCTTTGAGATGTTCATTTGGCTTTCTTTGTAGGGGCTTCAAGTTATATGTGGCCCGAAATGGACTGGTTTGACCCACCCCAAAATAAGTGGCTCACCCTTGTTCTGTATTGGTTTAAGACCAAATGTGATAGGAGATTAGTGTATATATAGGCTAGATCAAACAAAACCATATCAAGTCAGTGGTGACAAGATGTACGCGTTGGGTCGATCAGCCTGGGTCACGGTAATAATGGGTTACGGGCCAAACGGATCACAAGTTCATATAGGTCATATTTGAGGATGGGTCACAGGTCAAATGCGTCAGATTGCCGTTTAGCTTGTTTTTTCAATCAAAACCATTTAACTTATTGATTTGCATAATTCTATATGTTAGTACTCAATAATTAGTAACTTCTTATTAAAAAGGTGATACACCAACGGTGTCTTTAAAGGAGATACTAAGACAGCGTTGACCTCAACAAATAAAGTCAACACTGTGCAGCAATCAACAGAAGCAACACAGTCAAAGCAAAATATATTTCTCATTTTTTTAACAGAATTATAAATAACTGTTTTTCCCGCCAAGTCAATCATTTCCATTTTCTTTCTTTTCCTCCATTTCGATAGACTTGCAGATGATGTATGTGTATAGATTACTGTACTAAATACTAGCCAACTCGGGTTCATGAATTATTCTAAAATTTTGAGAATACTCGTTTCTTAGCTTCCATGACCAACAACATCCTAACGTATTAATCTGTTACCTCTATAGCTAGCTTAATGACATACATGTATGTGCTATTTTTATGGACGATATCAGAACCAGCTGCAGTACTTATAAATATTATGGTTATAATAAAATACAAGATCTTGACGCCGAAATAATATCATGTATCCTACTCTCGTTAGATCCTCAATTGTTTATTTATCACAGATATCATATATGCTTTTTGCTAAGTCTATCTTCCTTAATCTGAGTAGCTTTACAATCTTTACTTAAATCTTCGCGATTCATTGGTTTCTTAAAACTCAAACTTAATATCAACTTAAAATCAACACAAACAGAAAGCATGATCTTGTAACCCTCTTTAATATTCTACCTTTAAATGACTATCACATGAATGCGTATGTTTACGCGTATCATCAATTACCATTCGGATGATCATCTTGATCAAGAATATCTTCAATATAAAACGCTGCTCTTAGATCATTCAAATCCTTCAAACTAAACTCTTCATCATCGTTTATCATCTCATTTTTGTTCTGCACACCATAATCAGCCGGCTTATAAGAGGCCAAATGTTGATTAACAAACGCAAGCTCATTTTCCGCCTCTCTAACTTGCTGATCAAGTTCACGAATAATTCGACAACATCCCATAACTGGATCTTTGGCATGAACATTGGCTTCGTATATCATACTACGCATTGCTTCTTGTCTACGCGTGTGATCAACTTTTGCAAGAATCTTGCTGCTATTATTAAAACTAAACAATTTATGGATATTTTGGGCTTGATCAGGATCGTATTGGTTGTATGGGAAGTAGGGAGCAA
>BQNB010151721.1:2635-15864 GCA_026074375.1 Tanacetum coccineum | reverse complement strand
TTAGGATTTTAGAAAACAAATCTTCTTCGAACCAATTCAAGTCATTGTCCAAATAACAAACGAGGTCTCAATTTCATAACTCTTTGGAAAAACGACCCGGTAATCACTTACTGGTTTCTTACGTAGAATATTTTTGTGTAGAAATTGCTACTAATCATTCTCCTCAAGGATTTTTAGTAATTTTCTTTATAATTATATATTATACGTTTTATAATTGGTTTCTAAACGACCAATAGGACCTAACAAGTGTAAACCAAGTATGAGCGAGTCATATTGTCCTCAGCAGCACTCGTTTGTCTGTCTTAATATTTCTCCCACCAACAAGACCTTCTAAGCTTCGCATGATCTGTCTTTCCAGCAACAGGTTGTCAATCATTTTTAGCATTTCATCTGTCTGTTGCTGATCTTTCTCTGTCCAAGCTCTTTTTGGCATTGCTTCAACTTTCTTTTAAAGTTCTGAAAGACTTTGCTCAAACTACAAAGACAAGTTAAATTCAGATACATTTGTAACTTGAGCTTGTGTGGTTGGTGGTGTCGGTGTTGATGTTGTCTTTTCAGTAACCATTGAGATAACAGTGTCAATGAGTGGAGTTATTTGAATAACTGGGTCCTCTTGATGAATGGGAACATCTACCATTGACTGAATCTCGTATTCAACAGATAACAGAGTTAAACTGGTTGTTCATTTCTAGCTTGTTTCTCTGCAACTTCTGCATCAGCTTTGTTTTGTTCAGCTTTGTTTTCCTCATCACTAGAGACGTCTTGAACTTCATCATCAAATCAAGAAAGTGAGCTGCTTGAGCTACCAAAATTGTCCTTTGGCTTATCAGGGACCTCTAGAATAATACCAGATTCTTCACTTAAACCTTTGGAAAGTTGTTGAATTATGTAGTCAAGCATGCTTCTTCTTCTTTTAGAAGCTTCCATAGCTTCCCCCTGAACCAACAATCCCTTCTTGAATAGATTCAAGGCTTTCTTCTTAGCGCATCGGAATAAGAATATCCGCACGAAGAAGGCTTGTTGTATAATGCCCAAATACTCGAAGTACCTAATTTATCCCTTTCAAGAAGTCAAAACAGTATCATCAAAGTCACTTAAGTCCCAGATGTGCGCATTTCTCTCTTCAGGATAGTGATGATATAAATTGTAACACCAAAATCAACTAAGTCCCGGATGTAGACAGTTAAACCCTCTAAGTAGTCAAAATGATAACACCAAAGTCAACTAAGTCTTGGATGTACACATTTCTTCCTGCAGGATACTAACTATCTAAAGGAATCATCATACCTATATGAACCTCTTTTATCAAATTTTACTACTTCTTCGAGAATAAGCTTAGTGATTAACCGGTTAGGGAACTATTAATTGAATCAGAAACATATCTTCAACTTCAAGACCTTTTATAACTACTTAATTATTTCCAAACAATCCTAAGCCTTTTAAAACTAAAGGGTGTTGGCAATATTGATCGTATGTAGTTTTAATCCTAAGTCACCAACCTTGAAATTATATATTTAAGCCCCTAAAGTTATTAACTTATGACAACATAAGCCCTTGGAGTTAAAATAAATTAACTCCCCCTCAAATTATTATCCGTTAAGTTAAAACTTTTTTCGTATAATTTTTGTGACTTGATTTTAAATATCGTTTTAAAAGATTATTTATGAGCACTTTTTCTCCCCCTCAAACAATGACTCGTTTTCTTATTTAAAGAGCTATAGTCATTGTTTGAGTGATAGAAATTATCTTTTTAATTTTTTTTCTGATTATTGAAGACACTGATTATTTTGAATAACAACTTTTTCAACAATAAAAATAAGATTTCTCTTATTTTGAAAAATAAATGCACTGACACGTACACTTATTTTAAGAAAGCCTGGGTTGTGTAGCAAAGTATACACAAGCCTTTACATGATCATAAAGTAGATCATGCCCGAGTAACTTAATTCCCGTTGTGAGGTCAAGTTTTCTTTTTGACGAACTACTTGCCTTTAAGATGAAGAACGGGTTGCAGTCTGAAATAACTACAAGTCAATGACATGTTTTGGAAACATTTGAAACTTTTGTTCGAACTTTATTTACAGCTCTGTGCCATTATTAAATGACATTTCTAAAGCCGTAAATATTATCGATTACAAAAGACATGTCATGTAAAACATATTTTTTTGATATTTTTTGATTTAATATTTTTGTATTTTCTTTTTATATTTTATATTTTTCTATTTTCTTTTTCATAAAAATCTATTCTTAAAAAAATCAGAAAATATTTTTTTTGAGTTTTTGTAGTTTATATATTTACATGGGATACACGAAGAAGTGCCACCATCACTCTTCAGTTTCTTCTGCCAGACTCTTAAGTGTATCTAGAGACATGCTTTTCATCCCAAGCTTGTTGATAAGGAATTCAAATCTTTCCCTTTGCAAAGCTTTGGTGAAGATGTCTACCAACTCATACTTAGTCATGACGGAGTAAAGCTTAACCACACCATTTTAAACTTGTTCTTTGATGAAGTGATACCGGACATCAATATGCTTTGATCTTGAATGTTAGACGTTGTTACAGCAGGGAACAATAGCACTCTTGTTATCACAGTACATAGGGATTTTATTAAATTAAAAATCCATAATCTGTCAGTTGTGATCTCATCCATATGATTTGAGCACAGTATCCAAATAAGGCAATGTATTATGCCTCTATACTAGAGATAGCAGTTCTTTTTTGCTTTTTTAGGACCAACTGACAAGTCTGTCTCCTAAGAACTGGGCAGTTCCAAAAGTACTTCTTCTTGTGTCTTGACACCCAGCATGATCCGCATCTGCATAAGCTGTTAGTGCAATATTGGTATCTTTCGTGTACCAGAGGCCCATATTCGTGGTACCTCTTAGGTATCAAAAGATCCGTTTAACAACATGGTAAGTGCTTCTCGGTAGGCTTTGCCTGATACCGTGCACACATGCATACAACAAATACGAGGTCAAGTCGACTTGATGTAAGATACATGAGGGATTCGATCATGCCACGATAACGGGTAGCATCAATGGGTGTCCCCTGTAGATCTTTATCTACTTTGGTCTGTGTATCAATTGGATCACTAGAATCCATACCATATTTCTTACAGATTTCTAAAGCATATTTTTTCTGGTTTATAAAGATGCCTCTGGGACTTTAAGAAATTTGAAGCCCTAGGAAAAATGACATTTTACCCATCATCAACATCTTAAACTTAGAACTCATTTTATCAGCAAATATATCACATAGACTAGGATTAGTAGATGCAAAGATTATATCATCGACATAGATTTGTACCATGAGAATGTCTTTGCCTTCTTTTCTTGTAAAAAGGGTGGGGTCGACTGCTCCTTTGAAGAACTTTTGAGACAGTAGAAAGCTTAACAACATATCATACCACGCACGTGGAGCTTGCTTAAAGCCATAAAGTGCCTTCTTCAGTCTATACACGTGGGTAGGATTGTCTTGATCAACAAAGCCCTCTGGTTGACTGACATAAACCTCTTGGCGAAGCTCGCCATTTAAGAAATTCGTCTTTACATCCATTCGGTAGATAGTCATGTTCTTATTGACAGCATTTGCAACGAATATACGAATGGCCTCAATTCTAGCAACCGGTGCGAATGACTCTTCGAAATCAATTCCTTCTTCTTGACGATATCCCTTAGCTACGAGTCGTGCCTTGTTTGTCAGTACCCCTCCAAATTCGTCTTGCTTAACTTTGAAGATCCATTTCAGTTTAATAATCATGGCTAAGTCTGGACAAGGTACGAGTTCCCAAACATCCAGTCGTTTGAACTCACGAATTTCTTCTTGCATCGCATCGATCCAGGAAGATTCTAACATAGCTTCTTTAAAGTTCTTGGGTTCGACGAAGGTAAGAAAGGCATCAAAGAAACACCATATAGCATCGGTTTGTAGCTATTTTTTGGTAGAGACAGGTCGAGAAGGGTTGTTGATCACATTTTCTAAAGGATGAATCTTCGTCCATTTGTTGATATGTTCATGAGGTGGGTTGGTTAGTTGGTTGCACATTTGATGATGATTCTTGAGAACTTGGTACTGAAGTTAGAATATCGAGAAAGAGATCACCAACAAAGTGTGTTAGTTCTACAACATCTTCAGAAATAACAGGGGACTGTGTTTCTTGTATGGTTGATGAAGTACTTGCAGAGGGTGCAACTTGATCAATGGTAGTTGATAAAGGTGAACCGGTCGGATCAGCAGGTCTTGGAGCAGTAACAACAGGAACTGGAGAAACAACACTTGGAGGAGGATTAAAGTACTCATCGAACATTGGTTGGAACAACAAATCCCAATCATTTTTAGTTGGTGGAACATAAGGTGTTGTAGGGGAAGAATTTTTCACGAGTCCTAAACTGATTGTTCTATGAGTCATAAGCTGAAGCTCGGGTCCTGAACCGAATTGTTCAGAAGCCATTGCTGTCAGCTCATCAAAAGTAACATGAATTGTGTCCATAATCAGTCGGGTTCGTTTGTTGTAGATTCGGTAAGCCTTCTTTGCAGGTGCATAACCAACAAAAATACCAATATCAGCCTTCGGTTTTAATTTACCCAAGTCCTTGTTGTCATTGGTCAGATAACACAATGAACCAAAGTCACGATGATAAGATAAATCACGTTTCTTGTCATGCATAAGCTCAAATGGTGTTTTGTTGTAATGGAGACGTATTAAGGATCGGTTTTGAGTGTAACATGCTGTTGAGACTGTTTCTGCCCACAGATACAATGTAGCTTTAGAAAATATCAACTTTGTGCTAGCAGCTTCCACAAGAATCTGGTTCTGTCTTTCGACAATGTCGTTCTGTTGTGGAGCACGTGCAACAGATGTTTGATGTGAGATCCCAACATTTTCATAATAGTCTTTAAGAGTCTGATTCACAAACTCGGTTCCATTATTTGTTCTGATGTTTCGGGCAGTTGCATTCAAACGAACTTGTATTTGCTTCAAGCATTTGATTATGACCTCAGGAGCTTCATCCTTTGATCTCAAAAACTTAACCCACGTAAAACTTAAATAATCATCGACGATAACCAAGATATACTTTTTCCCATTTAAACTCTCGACACGCATTGGCCCGCAAAGATCCATATGCAAAAGATATAGTTTTTCTTGATTAGTGTCTTCAGCTTTGGGTTTATGAGAGTACTTTTTGCTTTTCCCTAGAGAACATGCGGAACATAAGTGATCTTTCTCGAATTTCAGCTTAGGTAGCCCTCGAACAAGACCTTGCTTAGCTAACTGGTTAAGAGTACCAAAGTTTAAATGAGACAACCGTCGGTGCCATAACCAGCTTTTAGTCTTGGAGGCTTTAGATAACAAACAAATTGGAGAAGACTTCAACATATCATCTAGTGAAATAGTGTACAAATTTGTATCTCTGGATCTGGAAAGTAAATCAACACCTTCTAAATCCCGAACATAGCAAGTGTGTTTCCAGAATGCTACTTCAAGATCCGAGTCATAGAATTGACCCACAGAGAACAAATTGTGTCCAAGACCCTCAACATAATAAACCTTGGAGATTGTAACATTTCCTAGCTGATAGTCACCATAACCCATGATCTTTGCAATCTGATTATTACCAAATCTAACTGTACCCAAAAATTTGTTAACAAAGTTGATGAGCTGTTAGCGTTGCCCGGTCATATGCTCGGAGCATCCCGAGTCCAAGTACCAAAGGATGATTTGGACGACCTGCATTAGACACGAGAAGAAAATGGAGAGTTTGAAACCGCGGATTGTAACAACCGGCAATTTTCGGAATTTTAAATGATTATGTTACCCTTTGACTTTTCGGGTCCGACTTGACCCTTGACTTTTGACCTTTAATTGTCACAAAAAAAAACGATTACCGCGTAACCGGTAATTTTTCGGAACATATTTAAATAATAAATCATATTTATTATCACATATCTCTCATGTGCAAATTTATTTTTTTTAACTTATTTGACTTGAAAACGAAAAGATATAGGTTATTCCTAAGTTGACTTATTAAAAACGACCCGCTAAATCATGTTTTCACGACTTGGGCTCAAAAGCAATTTGATGTAAAACAACATTCCGGACAACTTTTTAGTTTTGCCCGAGACCCAAAAACAAGCAGAAAATGACTGTAATACCCTGGAAAAATTTTAAAAACCGCACGCAACGCGTACTGACACAAAAATAATTAAATTTATATTTAATTATCAATATTTATTAAATAAAAATATTTAATAAATCTTTTTACGGATAAAGTTTATCCGTGATACACAAATAAATAATAAACATTTTGAATAAATGTTATAAAACATTTATGCAATGATAGTCGGGTGAATACTAATTTTCATATGAAAAACTATTTGGAAAACAATGGCGCAATTATTGTAATTTAAATCAATCGTTCACTAGCTTAAACGAGTCCCGAACCATTATTTACCTAAAATTTCATTTTCAGTCCCTGTGGGAATATTTACAACATTCACCCTAGTCTTTTATACACTTGTCACAATTGTATTTTAACTTTTATATATATATATATATATATATATATATATATATATATATATATATATATATATATCAAACCCATTTAGGGTTTCCTCATTTTTTTACCAAACCCTAACACACTTCCTCCTCTCTCAAGTTTTTCCGGCGCCCCCATCTTATCCGGCCAGATTCCGGCCAACCCACCACCACAACAACCGCTACGCATCACCATCATAAACACCACCCCGCCATCGTCATCATCTTCATCTCCACACCATCTCTACCACACCCCACCATAGATCTATACCACCATCATCATCTCCTCATCGTCATCATCTCCAACACGCCACCACCTCCTCTCAGTCGGCCACCAGCCGCCAACACCCCCAACACCATCGCGACCCTCATCTCCATCACCAACCCACCTCTGATCCATCAACAATATCATCACCACACCGCCACGCACGCCACCACCCCATCTTCATCACCACAACGCCACCACCACCTCGCTGTCATCGTCACCACCTCGCTGCCGCCACCACCAGACCACCCACAAGGGTGCGTTGGGTTTAATGGCACCATAAAGGGTGCGTTTGGCTGTGATAAAAGCACCAAGGGTGCGTTTTAGTTAACAAAAAGCACCAAAAGGTGCGCTTGGTTTTCGATTCAGCACCGAGAGGGAGCGTTTAAATCTGGGCCACCACCATAGGGTGCGTTTGGGTGGTAGCCACCACCATAGGGTCCGTTTGGTTTAAGCAGAAAAACCACTTAGGGTGCGTTTGGGTTTTAAAACAGCACAAGGGTGCGTTTGGTTTTTATAACAACACCGAGAGGGTGCGTTTGGTTGTTATAAACACCACTAGGGTGTGTTTGGTTTAACAGAAAATGGCCTTAGGGTGCGTTTGGTTTAACAGAATCGCCAAAAGGGGCGTTTGGTTTAGCGGCAGTCATATAAGGGAGTGTTTGGGTGAGCAGAAAACGTATAAGGGAGCGTTTGGGTTAGCAGTTTCGCACTAAGGGTGCGTTTGGGTTAGCAGTTTCGCACTAAGGGTGCGTTTGGGTTAGAAATTTCGTACTAAGGGTGCATTTGGTTGTGCAGGAACGCACTAAAGGTGCGTTTGGTGTGCAGGTAAAAAACCATGGGTGGTTTGGTGTTAGCATAAAAACAATAAGGTGTGCGTTTGGGTTAATATAAAACTAACTAATGAACAATATCATAGATTTTTCTAAATAGAAATCCGGATCTAAAAGTGGTTAAATAAAATGTGTGTGTTAATATTTGTTTTGGTGTTTATAACTGTAATTGGGAGTGTTTGGATTGGGGCATTTAAAACCTTAAGGGGGTGTTAGCGTTTGAACATGGATCGATTTAATTGGGGAAAACCTAATTACTTTTCTTTAGTATGGAAAACGTTAAAATAACTGAACCGGACATACCCACAATGTCTTGACCGAGGTTTATTATAATTGTTATACTTAGTAAACTTTTTAAAACACGCCCAAAAATAAATAATTAAATCCTCTTTTAACCTGTGACTGGGAAGTAGTATAGAATGTTCCCGCCCGGTCGTTTATCCCAACGAGGCTGGTCTGGAGAATCGATACATCGGAAGTATTGGGAGTCTTGAATGAGAGAAATCGATTTGAGCAACGTGTGGAAAGCTAAGTTAAACCAATAACAAACATACAAACGATGTGCAGAAAAAAACTTAAAAATGAAAGTCTAAAATGACTTAATCTTAAACGGCAGAAAAAAACGAGGGTTAAAAACCTAAATTTTGCATATTAACCTAACCAAATTTTGTAAAGCTAAATTAGATTCTAATGAGTATACGAAGTTTAAAAAACATAGACTGAATACGAAGTCGTTTGACTCCAAAACGAGTCAAGACAAAATTCCGTACCCGAGATCAATGTTTCTTTAAAAATCAAATATTTTGAAAATTAACCCTACGAATTTTTTCTTATATTTTTTCTAGTAGTATAATGACTAAGAAAATGTTCTTAAAACAAAGTGAAAAATTATTTTTTTGAAAATTTCTAGATTTTTATGAATTTCTAACCTTTTACTAAATTAAATTATAAAAAAATATAAAACTATTTTTAAAATTCTGAAAATTTTACCTAAAATACTAGAATCCTAAATACTACCTAAAGAAAAAAATAGAAAGCCCGAAAAATTTCGGCTTTATAAATAAGCCGAAAAATAAGTCGAAGGCTTATAGCCTTTATAGGCTGAGAATGGGTTAAAAGGTTAAACACTTGGGACTCTAACGTAGAAGTTCCAAGGGCGCAGCGGTAAGGCTTGGTTTATTAAAAGAGGGGTGTACGTGTGGAGTAAAGACCCGGGATTCGAACGTCTGCTCATTCCCGGGTTTCCCCTTTATCTCCCTTCTTTTTTTTTTTTACAATAACTATTTTACTACAACTTTGATAAGATCACTTGAGCTTATCATTTTTCATAACTACATACTTGGAATGTTGTGAAGACTTATAATAAGCTAAAATAAGGGGCTCTTTTGTTTGGACAAAGCTTATCATTAAGCTTAAGCATAGATTGCTTTAATCTTTTTGACTTTTGTACTAATAAGCTAACATTGATCAAATAAGCTGGAAAAAGGGGTTCTAAACCTTAACCTATAAGAACTTTATGAACTCAAATCTAGGACAAATCAAATAAGCTTGTAAACAAGCTGAATAGACAGAACAGCTTGAATATCTTAAGCTTAAAGGGCACATGATCCTTGATTTTAAGCACACAAACAAGCTAAGGAATTTAAAAAATAAGCCTAGGACAACATAAAACCAAGCTAAGTAAGTAAAAAGAGAATTAAAAAAGCTATAAACTACATCTAAGCCTCCGTAATCAAGCTAAGGAAAAAGGATAATAGCATTTACTATACCAAACTAAAATGAACAGTCAAAGGAGCCTCCCCTGCCTACTTTGAGCTTAAATTAAAGCTACATAGAGGAATCTACTACGGTCCTGAAAATAAGGGGGCTTATCAAAGCGTATTGGCTTTTTAGAAAAGACAAAAATTCATGCTATAAAGTAACAATGAAAGCTAGACATCGATGGGCCATTGACAAAATGGTGTTCTCTTAGTACCAGGGAATAATAAAACTACTAAAAAAAAGGGGGCTTATTTTGACAGCTTACAAATATGCTGTCAAATAAGCTCAAATGATAAAATAAAGTTGAGGCAGTATTTTAAAACTTGGCTTTAAGGTTGATGCTGTGACCCAACAAAATTCAAAGGACTCCTAAAAAACATTTTGTTGAGAATTTGGAATGAAAATCTTAAGTAGTCTCACTTGTGAAAATTTTTAAAATTAATTGACAGAATGTTAAAGAAAACACTAAGGACCCTCTCTTAAGGACTCTTGGCTAGTTGCCGTTTATAGCACACACAAATGACACACTTAATAGCACACAACCCTTATAGTTTTCTAAAGCTTATGCAAATACAGCATTATAATGCTTTTTTTTTAAAACTAACAGATCCTTAAGAAAATAATGATACTTGAAAAAAACACTTTTTGAACTTTAAAACTTGGAACATAAAAAGACTAATTTAAAAAGAAAAAGAGCTTGGCTTTTTTTAAAAAAAAAAAGGGGGAACTTAAGCTAAAGTTAACATGTGACACCAACCCATAACATTTCCTGTTTTGACCTAATGTCTTTTGGCTATGTACCAACACCCTTTATACTTTCAAAAATGATGTTACCCTTACTCCTTACTAAACTTGCAGCTGCTAAATCTTTAAGAAAAACAACTACTAAACATTGGCAAAGTCTAGATAATAAAAAAAGGTGAAGAGCAAAAACAAATTAAGCACTTTAAAAAGCTTATAAGCTAAACAACTAGGAATAAGTGTTACACTCAAGCAGTTTTTAAGCAAATGAAAGAGTAAATGCATAAGAACACACTAATAGGCCAAACTTAATAAGCATAACTGAACACATATAAGACCACAAACCAAAAAGACTAAATGTAGCTGTGAAAATAAGCCACAATAATGCAATGCCTACAGTTAAAAATAAGCTAAATTTAAAAAGAAGGAATACCTTGATCCTTGCTCAAAACGAGACTAAAATGACCTAATAAGCTCTAACTAAACACACCTATCCAAGCTTATAAATAAGCCTAAAGTAATGCTATTTACCAATGGAGTCATCTAAGTTTGCTCATTCATCCGCTTAGCTATCAAACAGTTAGATTTTTTCTTTTCTTTTTTAGTTTTCTTTTCTTAATTTCTTGTATAGTAATTCAAACAGATTATAAAGTGGTTTTTTAGTGAGCTTTTAACAATGTTTTTTTTAAAAGAACCTTACTTAAGAAATTTGCATCAAAAATTTATAAAATCATTCAAACTTGTAATTTTCACTTTAAATCCTTTAAAAATACAAGTACATGGAAGTTGGAATACTTAAAAACTTTTTAAACTGAATCACCTTTTAAAAGCCCAAACAAAAAACGACACTCTCTTAACAACTATCTCGCCAACATGGCTTACAAAAAGCTTAATATAAGAAAATAAGCTGGGTGTCTATGCACTCTTGTCTTCTCTCCTTGTGTGACATTTCTTTTAACACCCAAAAAGCAAGCTTGTGTGCTTCGTTGTGAGTGTGTAACACAAAAGTTAATCCTATTGGCCCTTATTTAGACGACTTATGTTTGTTGTGAGAGTAGGAACTCAAAGCAATCATAGCCCTTGGTTTGCCTTTGTGCCCAAGTCGTATAATTTCAACCCTTGATTGACTTGGTGGGTTTTTGGATTGCCAACTTGGCATACCCATGTGGGGGGGGGGGGTTTAGGATTGTGAAAGGTTTGGAGTGTTATGGGGGGTCAACGAGGTTGAAAATGACAGGTTTGGGGGGTTATGAATGTTTGGCGGGAAATGTGTGTAGAAGATATACAGTACTTCAAAATCCAGGGGTGAAGTTTGGGGTTTAGTCAAGTATGGTCCCTCATGGTTATAATTGTGTTTGCACCACACGTCCTTGTGTTTATACAAGTTTGGGGTTTTGACAGAAAACACCCCTGAGTGTTATAAAGGTTATTGCACCCATGGTCCTCGTGAGTTATAGGTTTGGCTAGTTGGCAGACTTGGCCCTTGTGGTTAATACTTTGGGCAATTGGCAGTTTTGATCCCTCACAAGTTTTTCTTTATAACCTTCATTGAATAAGTTTAGGGACTTGGCAGTTTTAGTCCCTAAACTTATTTTTCTTCACTTTTTGACTTTGGATTTGTCGGGGTTGACTTGGGTTGACTTTTTCAGACTTGGGCTTTGTCTTGACTTTGTCTTTTCCATGCTTTTCCATTCCGTGTTCGGTTTTGTCGTTTTGGCTTTGTTTTTCGTCCTTTTCTTAGATATCCGTTCCTGCACAACACAATTAGCAAAACAAGCATATTTTTGGCATTTTAAGTCCGTTTTTGGTTATTTTAACTTGTTTTTAAAGGTAAAAGGTGTGTGTAATTAAACACATACCAAAATCCCCCATACTAAGGTATTGCCGTGTCCTCACGCAATGCTATGAAGTAAGCATTTAGAAAACTAAGAATCTCAATCACCCTCGACTAATAACTTGGAAAAGTAGCTAAGTGTTCATCGAGGAAGTTAAAGACTCATAAGTTTTGAAAATCCCCGCTTTTACAATTTTTTATATATACACCTATTCCTACACTTTTTTTTGTATTTTTCATTTTTCATTAATCAACTAACTAGAACGTTTTGACTTTCGTTATTTAATAACTTTAAGGGATCATAGAACAAGATGCATTTCGATCCGAGAATGCCCCAAAAAGGATAAATTCATCGTTCCCGACTTTTCACTTATTCCAAACCAAGCTTAAAACGAAATCACTGTTAATTATGAGTTAAGATGCTAACACTACTCATATTTGCAACTTGTAAACTTTTCACTCCCGACAATTTATATCTTAAGTGTATGTGCTATTTTGAATTTCAACCATGGATCAATGTTTTGCAACATTCTATGTTTCACGTTCCACCCGAGAATAATGAGTTTGAAGGCGAGATCATCCCATGTAGCGACTTTCGTCTCGGCACATCCCAACCTTGCGGTTAAGTGACCAGGCTTTTGACACCCCACAGAGACTAGTATCGGGACTCACGGACCTTAGGTTTCAAAAACTCTCAGGTTTTCCGTATGCACATAGCTTATAAAATATAATAGCCAAAGTTCAAAAGCATATTTGAATTTAACAAAAAGAGATCTTTTATTCACACTTAATATTAACCATTATTGCAATTTGTAACCCTCGACCTTTTAGAAGGCTGCAACATCGGTTGTGAGCCGGCAAGATGCAGCAAACTTTTATCAGTCTCGGATTATTATTCTTACTATAGGCTTTCTTTAGAAGGCTATAACATCGGTTGTGAGCCGGCAAGATGCAGCAAACTTTTATCAACCCACGGTTTATATTTATTATATTTTTGCATTTTTCATCATTTTTATTTTTTTATTTTTTTATTTTTTTATATTTTTTTTATAGGGAAAACGTTTTTTTGAAAAATTCAAGTATAAATTTGAACTAAGGCTAAAGTTTTTGCTATATACTACATAAAAATTATTTATTTAAGTTTATTTTCCAAAGGTAGCATGTATATTAATCAGGTTAAGAGCTTATGGGAGAAAAAGCGATAAATTACACACATGAGCTCTTAAGATTTCCAAATAATCCTTGTTTAGCATCCA
>BQNB010151719.1:0-15864 GCA_026074375.1 Tanacetum coccineum | reverse complement strand
GTTTGTTTTCATGTTTTTAGCACTTGGATGATATTTGGAGGAAATACACGTGACTTGGGCTCATTTGGAGAAGAAACAGACAAGACTACAGATCTAAACCAAATCTCTTAAAGAATTGTGCATACAGAGCGTGGAGATGGCGTCGTAGGCAAAAAGCGACGCCATCGCGATCTATCTAGTGACGGCGTCAGAAAATTGATGATAGCATCAGGATGTAACCGACTCATATCAGATCTAGAAGATTCTATCCCGTGATGGCGTCGCGACCACAACTGGATGCCGTCACGATGATTTCTCTATATATATTAAGCCGAATTTAGAGTTTTAAGTGTGTAACTTTGTATAACTTTGGGGAGCCGAACCCTAAGTATTTTGTCAGCTTTTACGTTGACTTTAGGGCCTCAAAACCCTATTGTAACTGACCTTGATCCATGTTTTAATCAAGTAAGCTTATCTATCTTTAATCATTCAATATGTCTATGTATTGTTTGATTGATTTATGTTCTTGCTTTCTTTATAACATGTTAGGCTAAACCCTCCTTTGTATTTGCTTATGATTGCATGAAAGTTGGATTGTAGATCCTTTTACTATTGCTTCTTGTGATGAATGTGCACACTAGACTTTAGAAAACTAGCCATAAGATATTTAATTGGCATAGACGTCTAGGGAAACGCGAGTGTGTAGAAAGGATACCATCGGTAACAGTCTTCATACTACCTTACCCCTAATATGGTTGATCCCTCTTAAGATATTTCAATTGCATTTAATATACTCTTAGGGGCCTTGTAATAGTCTTCATACTACCTTACTTGTGCGTTGCCTTAACGGAATATTAAATAGACGGCGGGTTCTTGTAATTCGTTCATGACTTAGGAAATACTTACACATATCATCATGAGTGTGACAAGGCAACATGATTAGGAGAAGCAATCTAATGAGTAATGCATGATTAAGTAAATACACTATCTTATCATAAAGTTATCACAAGTAGTACATATTACATTTAGTTTAATTAATAAGTTAAACAAACCAACCTCTCAAACCCATGATTTTACCTGCTTTCTATAAAATATAAAAATACAAAAATAATCTCCTTTCAATCTCGTAGATCTCGGTTAAGCTCTGTTCGAGCCTTCCTAACCTATTCCCCTAGAGAACGATAACAACCCCCGAGTCTTGCCTATACTACACTGCAACGATTAGGTACACTGCCTAGGGAGTTGTAAAACTTCGTGTAGAAGTCTTTACAATAACCGCACACATCAAGTTTTTGGCGCCATTGCGTGGGGAATAGTTAGGTTTTGAACTTAGTTTAGCTTAGTTCTACTCGCTTGAATCCTTTCAAGTGAGATTTTATTTTCGTATATTAGCTTTCTCGTAGTCTATCTTTTCTTTGTGTTATTTGTTTTGTAAATTCATTTTCGTTGACCTTCATGGGAGATGAAAATCCTATCCGTACTCTTGGAGATTACTCCAAACCTAGCCACGAAGGCTACAAGAACACCATTGAGCTCCCCGTAGGGAACAACGTGGTACCTCTTCGATCTGACACCATCCAGTTGGTGCAAAATGGATGCTCATTCCACGGACTTTGGTCTGAGGATCCAAACCAACACCTCAAGTATTTCTTAAAACTTATGGAATCACTTGACCTTAATGGTAAAAATAAGGAATGAACGCGCTCGCGTTTATTTCCATTTTCCCTTCGCGACCAAGCTAGCAATTGGCTTGAACGTCTTCTAGTAGGATCCATCTCCACATGTGAGGATCTTACTACTCGTTTCCTTGCTCAATTCTTTCCACTAGGAAGGACTGCAAAACTCCGCAATGACATCTTGATGTTCCAACAACATCAAGGCGAGTCTCTTTCTGAAGCATGGACTTGTTTCAAAGACTTACTCCAAAAAGTCCCTCATCATGGCATCGATCTTTGGCTCCAAGTCCAAATATTTTATGACCATGTCAATCTCGCCACAAGACAAACCATTAACCAATCGGCCCGTGGTAAGCTTTATGACAGAAACGCCAAAGAATCCTAGGCGCTATTAGAGGACCTAGCCCTCTATGACAACGAAAGTTGGAATGACCCAAGGGACTTCGCTAAACCGGTCAAGGAAATCTCTTTGCACCAGGATGTTCTGAGCACATCCGTCTGTCATCTCATTGAGCTCAAAAATCAAGTCCAACGCTTGATGGAAGGGGGCTTTCATCTTTTTGGCTCTAAAAATCCAAGTTCAATAGTGAACAAAATCTCATTCTTTATGGAGATCTGCAGAAGGGTTCCCCACGACACTCAGTACTGCATGGAAAATCCCAAACAAGCCTTTGTTGAATATGCATCCTCGCGTATCGACGAAGCGGGAGGTAAGTGGTACACTTTCAAGCTCGAGTAAAACAATTTTGGTGACACCTACAATCCGTCATGAAAATGTCATCCAAACCTTAGGTGGAGACAACCCCAAAATTCTTAAAATAAATTCTTACACCCACCTAACCGGTTCCAACCCAACGGTTTGATCCCGAACCGCTCCTTCAACAATAATCCTCAAAATTTTAACAGACAGTCAAATCTAGAAGGATTGGTGTCCAACTTCATGGCATCTCAAGACGCTCCAAGACGCTAGATTGTCCAAGTTTGAAGCCGATTTCAAACAACAACAAAGCGAGATGACCAACAAAATTGACACAGTATTGAAGGCCATCACCAATCAAATGGCAGGAGCACTCCCTAGCGACATGATTAAGAACCCGAAACTGAATGTTAACTCTACCTCTCCAGTTTTGTCTGTTCGTTCTTACCAAACAGTAGATCCCCAGTGCTCGTCCCACCCATCTACTTCAATCAATGCTGTCAAAACATGTTTCGAGGAGGCAAGCCATTCCCAAACAAGCTAGCCGCAAGCAGGGATGAGGATTGGAACACAACAAACAAAAGAACCAGAACCAACTCTTGAAGGTGAATTCCAGGATTTGCATCTTAACCTACCGGTTCTCGAAGTCCTAGCTCACGCTCCAATCTATAACGCAATGTTGGATAAATACGTAGAGAGTTTAGAACTAGGCAAAAACGGATCAACATTTGTCCAGGGCGAAGTACCTATAAATATAGAAGACCCTGGACTGTTCACTCTACCTTGTAGGCTAGGGAACTCCCGCAGGATCCATGAATTAGCGACAACTTTGCTACAGAAAAAGTGTCGCTGATGGATATGGGACAGATCTATAACAGTTTTGCAATAGCTATGTGACTGATTAGCGACAGAACAGTGACAAACCATGTGTCGCTAAAGCATATGTTGTGAGGAAGGAAGATGCTGGTTAGTGCCAATTATGTACGATTTAGTGACCTTTTTAAGCAGTTGCCTGGATGTTTTCTGCTGTTTTAGTTTATCTACTTTATAGGTCTGCTAGTTTACGTATGATAACAGCAGCAGGTGGTCGTAGTTACCAAGAAAACAGCAGGTTTAAAAGAAAAGTCTCAACATGTTGTTAAAGGATGTGTGTGTAGGTGTGAATGATGGCTGCGTCTGTGTGTATATGGTTTAGGAGTCTGCTAAGTCCTTATGTATGTGCGTGGGCCTACGCGATTATTGGCAGATTGGTTATGAATTCACAGATTTGGAAGCAGTTATGATGATAAGTCATAGATTTGGGAAAGGATATGTTTTAATATAAATCCCTAAATGTTATGGATTGTATATTTTCCCAAAATTACTTCCTGACTTTTGGGGAGTGGGATTTTGTGGAATATACCAGATTTCTAGAAATGTATTCTTCCATATCTCTGCTTACTGAGTCTGAGTACATGTCAGCATATTCATTTGTTCTGGTCACACTCGGTAATTCCTACTGGTCACTTGGTTCTTGCTGGTTTCATCATGTTCCTGCTAATGGTTGTCTTCTCGGTTACTACTGGTCTTACGATGGTTCCTCCTGGTGCTTATACGGTTCCTACTGGTTGTATATTCTGATTCATACTGGTGGTTATGAGTTACTACTGGTTATATCATTCCTGCTGATAGGCTTTATGGTTCCTACTGGTCTGCTTATGGTTTCTTCTGCTTGCTTATTTGATACTATTTGTTATCGCTGCTAGTATTGTTCGATATTGGTCCCCCCCCCCCCCCCCCCCTCATACGCCCTTGCCTTGAACAATGATGTCGTGTATAGTTCATTTTGGAGATTCAGTCCTTGATATAATTCTTGATTGGAACAGTTACGCGCTCTTTACAAATATTTTGGGGGGCATATGATACCATACAGTTCATGATATGATCATCACAAAATTCGAATGATCATAAGCATTGAGTGGTTTCTGGTTGATCCGTCTGAGCTCACCGAGACTATCGGCCATTGCATGTAATCGCCATGCATATATTGATTACAAGAATTATACAAAGACATTTTCTTACAAGATATTGTAATAAGCATGTCTTTTTCACTGAATGAAGAGATGATCTATGCTACTGAGTTTATGATTATATGCAGATGGTTTTTAGAATAGACTTTTAAGGGGAAGCTTATTGTTCAAAAATACTTAACCATCTACATGCATCACTTGAGGGGAAGCGTCTACGAGTTGCACAAGACCCCTATTAGATGATTACAAAAAGGGGAAGAAGATTTATGGTGTGCAGCTTATTATTGTGATGACATGTTTTAGCATTGTTTCTTCATGCAGGTTGTTTTGTAATATCAAATAGGGGAAGATTGTTGGGATTTACAGATTTGAAGATTACAAAACTATTAGACGAAATGAAGAAAGAAGAAACAATGAAGGACCAAATATGAAATTGTTTAGTTAGCTTAGATAGTAAGCTAGGGTTTGGTTGTAAACCCTAGCCACCTCTATTATATAAAGAGGGTTTTAGTTAGGTTAGCACTCACCAGTTCCAGTAACAATGTAGATCAAAGGTGTGTGTGTGTGTGTTAACTATGCGTCAATCCTTATAAGGCGCCTAGGTTATTAGTTAATAGTTAGCTAGTTTCTTTGTTAATGATTAATGAAGAAAACCTTATTAGTAACTTTGATCTTGTTCTCAATTATTATTCCGCTGTGTGTTGATCATTGTTATTATACCCTAGTTGAGTCCAGATCTTGGATTCTACAGTATCTAAATTCATGGTATCTCAAGACGCTAGATTGTCCAAGTTTGAAGCCGATTTCAAACAACAGCAAAGTGAGATGACCAAGAAAATCGACACAGTGCTGAAGGCCATCATCGATCGAATAGCAGGAGCATTGCTTAAAGACACGGTTAAGAAATCTAAAACTGAGTACTTCCCTAGTTTTGTCTTCTCGTTCTTACCTAACAATTGATCCCCAATGCTCATCTCACCCCTCCACTTCAATCAATGCTATGAAAGCACATTCCAAAGAGGCAAACATTTCCCAGACAAGCCTGTCACAAACCGGGATAGGGATCGAAACATAACAACCGGAAGAACCTGAACCAACTCTTTAAGATGAATTCCAGGATTTGCATATTAACCTACCGGTTTTTGAAGTTTTAGCTCGCGCTCCAATCTATAACGCTATATTGGATAAATACGTAGAGAGCTTAGAACTAGGCAAAAACGGGTCAATATTTGTCCAAGGTGAAGTACCTACAAAGATGGAAGACCCCGGACTATTCACTCTACCTTGTAGACTAGGGGACTCAAAACCTTTCGACGCTTTGGCTGATCTAGGATCATGCGTAAACATAATCCCACTATACCTCTTCAAAAAGTGTAACATCGGACTATTAGAAGAGACTGGCCATATCTTTAGATTGGCTGACGGAACCAAAGCCTACCCCGTTAGGATTGTAAAAGACGTAGAAGTCCACATAGGAAAACTGAAACTATTAAATGATTTCTACGTAATCGATATGAAAAAGGACCTTGAAACCCCTTTGCTAGTAGGAAGAGGATTCCTAGCTACCGCCAACGCAGTTATAGATTGTAAGATGGCCAAAATAGCGGTGGGAGAAGGAATCACTAGGTCGGTATTGATGTGTAGTTGTCGTAGGACTTCTACACGAGAAGTATTACAACTCCCTAGGTTGTGCACCTAATCATTGTAGTGTAGTATAGGTAAGACTCGGGGTCATTTATCGTTCACTCAGGGAATAGGTTGGGAAGGCTTGATCACGGTCTAACAGAATTCTAAGGGTTGAAGGAAGATTATTTTTGTATTTTTGTATTTTATGGAAAGAAAGTAAATCATATAATTGAGAGGTGGGTTGGTTTTAGCTAATTAAACTAATAAATCTAAACTAATGGTGATAACAATAAGATAAAAGATTGTGTCTATTTAATCATGTATTACTCCCTAGATTGCTTTCTCCTAGTGTTGTTGCCTTGTCACCCTTGTGATGATATGTGTAACGATTTTTCCTAAAGCATGAACGAATTACATGAACCCGCCGTCTACTTAGTATGCCGCTAAAGCAACGCACATGCAAGGTAGTAAGAAGACTATTACACGGCCCATAGGAGTTTACTAAGTGCATGTAAAATACATTAAAAGTGGTTCAACCATATTAGGGGGCAAGGTAGTATGAAGACTGTTACCCGATGATATCCTTTCTACACAATCACGTTTCCCTAGACATATCAACAGCGATTATGGACAGAAAGCTAGTTTTCTAAGACCTTAACTGCAATGATTTGCACATCCAACACAAGAAGCAACATCACTAAGATCAACAATTAAGGATCATCAATCATAAATAAACACAATAATAGGTTTAGCCAAGCATGTTAAAGATAAAGCAAGAACAATAAATCAAACAACACATAGACATATTGAATGATTAAGTAAACCTTACTTAATTAAAACATGAATTAGAAGAAGTAGAATAGGGTTTTTAGGTCCTAAAATTGTCTCCTACAGCTGCTAAACGAACTAGGGTTCGTACCCTCTTTTTATCAAAAGTTAACACACGAAAACCTCAAACGTTCGTGTTTGTATATATGAAGAAAATCGACGCGACGCGTAGCATTGTTAGTCGAGACCGTCGTAAAATGAATCTTCTAGATCTGCGTTTGAGTCGGTGCGAGTTGACGCCATCTTGAAATGTGTGACGTCGTCACTTGATGAGTTGTGACGGCATCTAGTATAGCTTATGACGCCGTCTCCAGGCTCTGTAAGCACAAATCTTCAAGAGTCTTGGTGTTGGTCCGTAGTCTTGTCCGTTTCTTCCCCAAATGAGACCAAGTCCACGCGTAATTGATCCAAATGTCTTCCAAAGGAGAAATACCTGAAAAGGAACGATTAAGTACCTATTTCGGGCATAAACATACGATTTTAGGGGTTAAACGACCTCGAAAAAGTGCATAAAATGACACCTCATCAAATACACCTACATTTGGGATTTGCTTGTCCTCAAGCAAATGGGCTTTTTTATCTAGGTAATAACAATATGAGGGGTCATTTTACCTACTCTTTAAACATATTCTACAACACAACTTTCTAGACCTCGTAATTAAAAGCACTGAAGTATACTACTACACTCACAAAAGTGTTTGGGATTCTCTCTTCAAACTCATGTGTCTAATAAATAATAACCTATGGGGGGAAACGAAAAATCAACACTCATTAACCTGGTCATAAGCATATAAATTACCATAGGCTTGGTAAAGGATCAAACCTCCACCGCTAGGTGCAAGTATTATTCATTACTATCTAAGAGGTCTTTTAAAGGGTTGTGAGGTGTAGGTGTAAGATAACATACAATGGAAACAAAAATGGATGGTATACATTTAGGTGGCTTTGTGAAAATTGGAGTGAAAAGTTTTGCTAATTATTTAGCACTAATACACTTTGGTGGTTGCTAAGTCCAGACTACGGACGAAGATATACAAACTCTACAATCAATCTCTTTCTTTTTCTTTTCTCATTATTTTTTTAAAGTAACATAATACAATACGGGGGTTTAAAACATGTACCCCTACACTTGAGCTTTTACATGATCGATATTTACAATCTAACTAATGACCCGTATTGAGGTGGATCAAAATAACAGGAGATCAATACAAACAATGGGGGATTGAATTATAACTTTTCTTCCTCATTCTTCTGCGAAATAAATACTACCATGAATCCCAATCGTCCCAAAACTGTATTTACAAGGATAAAGACTTAGCAACCGTGTACTTAATAATTAACTTGGGTTAAAACAATAATGTACTAAAGGTGAGTACATATAAGGTAGGCTAAGGCTTTTTGGGTGTAAGGGTGTCAATGCACCTTCATTAATAGTCTGATTAACCATAAAATTACGAGAACCGAGAAAACAGATAGGCTCGGAGGGTTGTACTAGGGTATCCTGCACTAAAGGTGAGTGCATGGCAAGGGTGTGGGATAGTTATATGATCGAGGTGACCATCATAACAGTTACAAGTTTAAAACATGGGTTATTCCTAATGCCTCTTATCAAGCAAATCCTAATACTTACTATGCGGTCTCGGAATGCATCACAAAAATAAGTTCTAGAATTTAATATGCTACCGGTACACTCATATGAATTTTACTAACACCAGACATTCCAGAAAAGGCGACGAAGACCACACGTACACATCCGTAATGACAGAATAGACACGTGTGACTGCTCACTCCTTAACTCGAACCGGGTAAAGATAAAATCATCTTGGGTTACCGACGATAGGTACCCGAATTCCTAAAGATCTAAGGGCGAACCTTACATTTTTGGGGTGGAATTTTGAGGGTTATTGTGCTAGTCATATAAATTCCTATCCATGGGACGCTAGTAATACTCGGTTTTTGTTGGTACGTGTCGTAAAAAAAATTGGTAAAAATCTCCCTTTTATGCTATTTTTGATATATTACCCATCTTTTTAAGGACAAAGCAAATGACAAATGAAGAAATAGTTTCTAAGGCTTATTTTTCCTCCTACACTTATTTTGAACATTGTCCCTAATGTTCTCTGGAAGTACCCGTTAAAACGAATAATAGGAAAAGAAAACAAGGAAAAGAAACTAGTACTCCCCTGGTTTGCTCAATAATAGAGAAGAAACATGCAATAACTGGTTAAATCGTCCTCCAAGAATCATCCAATGAAACTTCCTAAGAACTTCCAAAGCTCTCCTCATCAAATATAATCTGTAATCAAAGACAAAGATAACTATACCAAGCATAAAATGTGCGATTTACCAATATACAATGTGAATTTAGGGTTTGACTTGATAGATAAGATGAAAGAATTGTTAAACTCATTAGGTTTTGCAGGTTTATACAGAAAAATAAATATATTGAATGTTATGCAAGTTTTATTTCCAAAAATAATTAAAAACTTTGAGTTTTCTGGACCTGGGCGTTTGACGCCGTCGGGGTTGGTGTGACCCCGTCACAAGTGTCATGGTGATGGCGTCACTTGTTAATTGGGACGCCATCTCCACAGTCTGTGAAAAAGAAATTTTTGTTTTTGATAAAAAATTTCATGCACTTGATTCCATAAGTTAGTTCCTGTATAAATGGCTGCATAAAACTTGAGATTTAACAATTCAACGCCATATGACTCGATACTGACGCGAATTAATCTAAACAATTCATTTAACATTTTTGTAATTGGCTCAAAAGCCGGATAAATCCCCTACACTTATTTGTTTGCAAATACCTTTGATTGAAATTAAGACGAGGTTAAAGACAATACAAAGCATGATTACAAGATAATTCAAACATAATAAAACAAATGGAAAAGAATTAAAACACACATGACACTCCTAATTTGCGGGAAAATTAAATTGGGTTGCCTTCCAAAAAGTGCTTTTTTGTATTTACGAGTCTTGTAGCTAGACTCAAAGCCACACGTCCTTACGTGACTTCTCCTTCGTCGTCTATTCCTTCTTCTTCTTCTGTAAGAGCATGGTGATCATCTTTAAAATTCTTGCTTCTCTATTGATTAAATTCCATCTCCTTTTCTTGATGAATACCCTTATCCTTTCTTCCCATTCTAGGATTAGCCTATTCACAGTCATAGTGGGATCTATGGGTTCTATGTTATTTTTTATTCCTTTTTCGACATGAGAGAGGGGTTCAGGTATCTTATAGAAACTTATCTTACTTTATCTGATCGTAGGGTAATGTGCTTGTGTCGTAGACTTTATTTGAGGTCTTTACCGTTGTTAAGAATGGCATTCCAAGAATGAAAGGCCTCTTTTCATTTTCCTTAATGTCCATAATTACGAAGTCCGCGGGGTATATATGCTCGGCAACCTCTACTAACACGTCTTCGGCTATTCCTTAAGGGATAGATATATGAGTGGCTAGCTAGTGAGAGTCTAATGTCAGTCTCGGCCGGTCTCTTGTCGGCGAGTTTCATATAGGTGGAGTAAGGCATGACGTTTACATCGGACCCTTGATCAACGAGGGCATGTACATGCTTAAGGCCTCCTATGCTGCAAGGTATTTTGAAGTTTCCTCCGATGTCCTCCTTCTTTGTTATCTTCTTCTTGAGAATCGCTTCGTAAATAGGCCCCTCGGGCAATACATTATACGCTTTCTTCTTTTTCTTTCCAACTCGGGTTCCTGAAAGAGAGTTATTGAATCTGTTATTGTTTACTAGTCCCTTGATAAGCTTTTCATTTATCTTATGCTTCGGGTAATATGCAACAGGCTGAGAACCTGGTGCTTAGACGAAACTAGACGTATTCCAAGTTTCAGGTTCTTAACCGTATCACTAGGTAGTGTGCCCGCTATTCGATCGGTGATGGCCTTTAACACTGTGTCGATTTTGTTGGCCATCTCGCTTTGCTGTTGTTTGAAATCGGCTTCAAACTTGGATAGTCTAACGTCTTGAGATGCCATGAATTCGGAAACTAGTCCTATATTTGATTGGTTGTTAAAGTTTTGAGGATGGTTGTTGAAGGGACGATTCGGGATTGAACTGTTGGGTTGGAACCGGTTAGGTGGGTTTGAAAAATTATTTTGAGAATTTTGAGGTTGTTTCCACCTAAGGTCCGGGAGACTTCTCCATGACAGATTATAGGTGTCACCAAGATTGTTTTGCTCGGGCTTAAAGGTATACCACTTACCTTCCGCTTCATCGGTACGCGAGGATGCGTACTCAACAAAGGCTTGTTCGGGGTTTTCCATGCAATTCTGAGTGTCGTGGGGACCACTGCAGATTTCACATGGGGTAGTGATTTTGTTTACTTGGGTAGGTTGTGTCAGGGCAAGATGAGCTTCCATCAAGCGTTGGACTTGATTTCCGAGCTCGATTAGACGGCGGTCGGATGTACTCGGCACATCTTAAGGCAAAGTGATTTCCTTGACCGGCTTAGCGAAATCCCTTGGGTCATTCCAACTTTGGATATCATAGAGGACGAGGTCCTCTAATATTGCCCAGGATTCATCGGGGTTGAGGTCACAAAGCTTATCACCGGCCGATTGGTCAATGGTTTGTCTTGTGACGGGATTGACATGGTCATAAAAATTTGGACTTGGAGCCAAAGGTCTATGCCATGATGAGGGAATTTTTAGAGCAAGTCCTTGAAACGAGTCCATGCTTCGGATAAAGATTCTCCATGATGTTGTTGGAACAACTGGATATCATTGCGGAGTTTTACGGTCCTTCCCGGTGGAAAGAATTAAGCAAAGAATCGGGTAGTAAGATCCTCCCATATGGAGATGGATCCTGCTGGAAGGCGTTCAAGCAAATTGCTAGCTTGGTCGCGTAGGGAAAATTGAAATAAACGCAGGCGCGTTCTTTCCCTATTTTCACCGTCAAGTTCAAGTAAGTCCACAAGTTTAAGGAAATCCTTGAGGTGTTGGTTTGGATCCTCGGACCAAAGTCCGTGGAATGAGCATCCGTTGTGCACCAACCGGATGGTGTTGGATCGAAGAGGTACCACGTTGTTCCTTACGGGGAGCTCGACGGTATTCCTATAGCCCTCGTGGCTTGGTTTGGAGTAATCTCCTAGAGTACGGATAAGATTCTCGTCTCCCATGGTGGTTGACGAGAATGGGTTACGAAACAGATAACACGAAGAAAAGATAGACTACAAGAAAGCTAATATGCGGGAATTAAATCTTACTTGAAAGGATTCAAGCAAGTAGAACTAAGCTAAACTATGATCAATACCTAACTATTCCCCAGGCGGCGGCGCCAAAAACTTGATGTGCGGTCGTCGTAGGACTTCTACACGAGAAGTTTTACAACTCCCTAGGCAGTGCACCTAATCGTTGTAGTGTAGTATAGGCAAGACTCGGGGTTGTTTATCGTTCACTCGAGGAATAGGTTGGGAAGGCTTGATCACGGTCTAACAGAATTCTAAGGGTTGAGAGAAGATTATTTTTGTATTTTTATGTTTTATGGAAAGCAAGTAAATCATATAATTGGAGAGAGGTTTGGTTTTAGCTATTTAAACTAAATATATTAACTACGCTACTGATGATAACAATAAGATAAAAGAATGTGTTTATTTAATCATGTATTACTCCCTAGATTGCTTCTCCTAGTGTTTTTGCCTTGTCACTTGTGATGGATATATGTAAATTATTCTAAAGCATGATCGATTTACATGAATACCGCCGTCTACTTTGTCATGCCGCCCTAGAGCAAATCAAAATTACAAGGTTTAGTATTGATGACTTATTACACGGCCCCTAGGAGTTTACTAAGTGCATGTGAAATACATTAAAAGTGGATCAACCATATTAGGGGGCAAGGTAGTATGAAGACTGTTACCCGATGGTATCCTTTCTACACAATCACGTTTCCCTAGACATATCAACAGCGATTATTGACATAAAGCTGGTTTTCTAAGACCTAACGTGCACATCCATCACAAGAAGCAACATCACTAAGATCTACATTCTAGGTTTCATACAATCATGAATAAACACAATAGGAGGTTGCATGTTAAAGATAAACAAGAACAATAGATCACACAACATATAAACATATTGAATGATTAAGTAAACCTTACTTGATTAAAACATGAATTGGAAGAGGTACAATAGGATTTTTAGGCCCTAAAATCGTTCTCTCTCAGCATGCTTAACTGAACTAGGTTTCGTCACCTCTTTTTATTCTAAGTTACCACTCAAAAACCCTAAATTGGTGTTTGTATATATAAGAAATCGACGCGACGGGTCGCAATTTTAATCGTGTCACGTCGTAAAAAAGAATCTTTAGATGGCGTTTTGAGTCAAGTTGCGGGTGACGCCGTCTTGAAAATATGTGAGCCGTTCAATTTGATGAGTTGTGACAACGTCGTGTATGGCTTGTGACGCCAGTTCTCAAGGTCTGGGTGCCAAATACTTCAAGATTCTTGGTGTTGGCCCCAACCAAATTTTCACCAGCACAAACCCCCCCCAGAAACACCCAAAATTTTGTAAATCCTCGGTCCGTTTCTTCTCCAAATGAGCCCAAGTAACGTAATAATTCATCCAAAATGTCTTACAAATGAGAAATAAATGAAAAAGAAAGAATTAAGTACTATTTGGGCTTTAAACAAACGATTTTGGAGGGGTTAAACGACGAAAAAGTGTATAAAATGACCTCATCAAGTGTTCCATTAATCCTTAAGACTAGTTTAAGTAAGGTTGCTGAATATGAAAGTTAATTTCTTACTAAGATTTGTCAATATTTTGCTTTTTTCTTTATGGGGAAGCGGGAGAAAACTAATTTGTTGATATGTTATATATGCATAGTTTTTGACATTTATGAGTATATAAATGATTTTCCAAACCATTTTTATACAACACACATCTTTTGTAAAATATTATACGTTTATAAAAAGAATATAATTATGTGTGTGTGTTAGAACAATGCAAACACAAGCAAAGTTTAAAAATACATTTCTTTTACTTAATTACCAATGTATTAATACAATATTTTCTTTTGTTTAATCAAACCCAAGTAAACATCGCATCCATAATGGAAGATGTTAGGACATTTTGTTGGAAGTGGAAGATAGTTAATGTGTTGGAATTATTTAGTGAGGGTTTTTTAACATCTATGTTCTTTACGGAATTTATTTTTCCACACACTTGTCAAACTATTGAACTCTCATTCTAATGGGTTTATTACCACTCAAAATGATCTACAAGATGTTTATGTAACACTTGTAGATATAGTGATCTATGCCTATATGCAATGCACAAACAATTTTGCAACTTAACGCAAGAAATCTAGTGTAATTCCTATTAGGCATAATCCGGAAAACTAGTAACATACAAATAGCATACATGGCACATGTGTTTAGATATATAATTAGCTCAATTACAAATAGTAATGATTACTTGTTAATATCTATTAACCAAGTTGAAACAAAAGTAAATACACATAATCATCTAGCATACACATAAGGATATTCGTCGTTGTTTTGTGTATTAGATATAACGATGTATACTTAGCTTGATTTGATTTGAAAATAAAATAGTTCCTCCCCATTTCAAAAATTAATTAAGATCAATATTTTGAAAGGACAAATACACTATTTTTCAAAGATATATCAATTAGAAATGCCCGACTCAAAGAAAAATATAAAATACAAGTTTTACGTTAAAACGGAACTCAAAGTTTTGACCACTATGTAGTATTTTGCATTTCTGACTTATTTAAGTTTAGAATGAAGACTTGGAAGTATTTTTAAATGAAAGTAGACTCAATTATCTTTAAAATGGCAGGTGGCACGACTTCTACGGACTTACGGTTGATTTTATATGATTTTTTGAAGTTTGCCAAATTCTGCTGAAACAGACAGACGGCCCCCGGAAAGGTGACGGCCCCCAGATATATATGGGGGCCGCCCTAACATTTATGGGACCGCCACCAGTGACCCAAAAACACGTTTTGTGTACAAAATCATTTGGTGACTTGACTGTAGAACGTAGGACTTTAAGAAGTTGTTTCAGCACAAAAAATACGTGTTTTGGACGTCATTTATACTCTTACGACTAAATACAATATGTTGACAATTCCAAACTCTTTTAGAAGATTTTCCTTCAAGCTATTTATACGAAGTATATCTAACAACAAAATTATTACGAATCAAGCAACAAAACACTTTTCATATTTAATTCCCCTTCATGGGTAGTTTGATACATGGATCGTACTCTATTTTAAAAACCATTTGTTTTGAAAACTAGAGCGACGTGGCTCTGGTACCAATTGTGGAAACCGTAGAGGGGGGTGAATACGTTTCCAATTAAGAACTTTAAGATCAAAGATTATATCACTCTTCTACCGGCGGTCCCACATATATATGGGGGCCGCCAAGTATATCAGGGGGCCGCCTGATTTATGGGACCGCCTCCAGAAGAGGTTTTCGGACTAGATCTTTTGTATCAAATCACCAATCAAGTTTGACATAATATGAGAAGTGTCGATAATAGGTTTACAATAGCTAAAGCATATTCTAACAAAATAACCACACTCACAATATTTAGCACAAAGAGCTACACAACTTTAACTAACAAGATATACACAACCATTCACACAATCATGAGCACAACGCAAGTATAAAAGTAAAGCGATAAATGTAAAGAAATAAGTAAAGCGAAATGTCACACCTTGAGAATTTCCGGTCAATATTTTAAACTTTTCCGATCATTATTTTTTATTTTTGTACGTTACGTTTGAATCCGGCAGTTTACCGGGAAGTTAACCCGCGTAATTCTGAAAAACGTCATCGGACGCGTTCCGACTTCAGATTTTTATTAGTTTGGATATTATATGAGTTATTTTATCTTTTCTAAGTGTTTCGTAGTTTACGATCACTCCCGGTATTTATTTTTACGCTTTAACGTTTAAATTACGTTTTTTGCGTTTTTGACCTAACAGAACCCTAGAAACCCGAAATCTTTTTGTGTAAACTTTAGTATCGCCCATCTCATGATCATAAGCTA
>BQNB010151717.1:0-15865 GCA_026074375.1 Tanacetum coccineum | reverse complement strand
GAGTTGATGATACTTTTTGGTTTTTTTTTTCTTTTTTATTTATGAAAGGGAATGGAAAGACAAACAAGAGGGCCAATAAGTGAGGCTAATCCAACCCAGTTTATTGATTTGATATTGATATGGTTGGTGGGGAAAAAGAAGAAACAAAAATACAAAAGTGACGGGGTCACTTAATTGGAATAAATTGTCCCTGTATCTCCTCCTATCCATGCATCTACATTTTGCTAGAAGAAAAAAAAAACATTGTTTCCTATCATCACGTATCTAGTCAGGCACATACCTAAAGTGGAAAGTGATCGTAACACACGCTACCAATCGTTGTGAGCCTGTGAGGCTACGATCTATGAAGTACAAGATAATCGGGTTTTTCTTAAGATACCGCTACCCTCGTATCTTTTCTACTAATAGTCTGTCCATCGACTTACCAAAATTTTTATTAAGTTTCTAGCTAACCAAGTTCGAAAACACAAAGTGTATTGAACTATCTATGATTGAGTTTAATCCAGGATCAAGACATCAAGTTGTGCAATAGTTTTGGGTTTCATGAGTAAAAAGCTGGGTCTTATATGAAGAAACAATAAAAAATCCGAACTCAAATAGGGTTAAGTCTATTTATTAGAAACATATTCTCTTCAATTTACACATCTAGTAAACGAATTTTATTTATTGCCAATCTAGATATTGAAACTTCTTTATTTTTAAACGAAAATTTACATGTCATAATACATTTATTAATGCTTTTTTTAGTATTTTCTTCAACTTTTGTAGCATACCCATTAACCCAATTTCTCTACTATAAAAAATTTACATGTCATAATATTTCATCTTCAACTTTTGAAGCAAACCCATTTTACATTTTACAGATCTTTTTGTAGCATACCATTAAACCCAAATTCTCGACGTCACCACACTTTAATCCAATATTGGAAAACGAATCTAAATTAAAAATCCGTCTTTGTAGCAATCCCATCTTTAATTTACATTTATTCCAATCTTTGTTTCATCTCGACCTCGCACCGTTGTCCTCCGACGTCACCTCACTTTTTGTACAAATAAACAAGATCGGAATAAACCGTAACATTCTCCGATGACGGTCACCTCACACCGACTTTCTCGACGCTGCGTACACTCCACGCGCGACGACAAAAAGAGCGACGACGGCGAATCACCCTACATCTACACCACCACAACAAGCAACAAAGTGTCGTTACAGTGGATTTGTTGGCCTGGGTGGTAGCAGAGTTTGGCTGTCATATGGAATTGAAATTTTTAGGTATACAAGTATGTGTAAGTGTTTATTTAGACTTTCTAATTAAAGAATAGTTTCAAATGCTTTTTAATATAATATAGATACATAAAGGAATCATGATGATCTTAGTTTTTTTTTTCTGTAAAGGGTTTCAAATATCTATCGACTAAAATTTTCATTATGCAAAACCGGCCACTATGCTTTGATGGATCGGATCGGACCGAAGACCGAAGAGACCGACCCGGACATACACCGAACATTTTGATCAATTCCTCGGTCTCGTGTTTTAGACCAAATTGTTTTCGGTTCAGTTTGGTTTTCACACGGTGATCAACCATAATCACTACTAGAAATTTGACATCCACTGACGGATTTTTCGACGGACACTATTATGTCGGTAAATTACCGACGATATTCTGTCAAATTAGCGACGCCTTCATTATTCAAACCGACTTCCGACGGATTTCAAAGGGATATGACTTATGTCGGAAATGCGTCACTAAATTGCATAACCTACCGTCGAATTTCCGACGCTGTTCCAACATCCATGTTTATTCGTCATTTCTTGCATCTTTTTAAGTTCCAATATTTTCGTTTTCTATATTTATTACAAGTTATAAAATTATACTCTCAATCCCATTTATTACAAATTATATTCCCAATTCAATTTATTACAAATTATATTCCCTAAAATTTCCATTTATTCTCAATCCTCGTATTTCACTCTTCCCTCTAGAAAAAATCCCCATTTATACCGCCATCACTCCTCCACCGTCCGACCGTCGTCTGTCCGCCGTCGTCCGTCCGCAGTCGTCCATCTGCCGTCGTTCGTCCGTCCGCCATCGTCCATCTGCCGCCGTTCGTCCGTCCGCCGTCGTTCAAACTCCATCACTTTCATCAAGGTCTAATTCATTTATACTTGAATTGAAGGTTTAATTAGGTTTAATAAGGTTTAATTAGGTTGAATTGAAGCTCTATCATGAATGTTTTGTTTTGCCCTAATTTTGAATATGTTATTTAGCCCTATAATTGACCTGATTTTGAATTATAATATTTGGAAGCTGTTTAATATGAGAGCTTTTTTTAATGATTTTAGTTGAAGAAAGTATTTGTTAGTAATCAGTCTTTGCGATATAATTTTTAGATCTTAGTATAGTTTAGGGAGTGATCAAGTTGTTATACAAAATATCTCTTAATCGATAAGACATATAACCATGTTGCTATTATATGCACTGTGAAATACGATTCGTTTCTATATGCTATTGCTGATTATATAGCTTTAAACGCAAAAGTATATAGTAGAAATAGTTACGAATCACAGTTAACATTTACTACAATCGCGGCGGTAAAGCCAGTAACAAATCTGTTAGTGGCGTCTCAGGTGGTAATTATGGTAACTACGTTATCGTCTTAGTGTTATTTTTATCTCAACTTACTTTGTGAATCCAGTTTTTGTGTTTTTCCTTGTTAAGTAAACATTTTTTATAGAAAAGTGGTGTTTGGCATTGTGGTCTAAATGAGTTTATATCTATTCAAGTGTGATAGGCAGTTCGAACACTTCATTGTATTGGATTTGCTGCTAATCATAGTAATGCTAGTTAGAGATGTAAAATAAAGCACTTTTTATGCAACTAGGGGTGTTTGACATTGTGGTTCTAAATTCTATAAACTATAATAAAGTGGGCTGCAAGTCAACCTAAGGTGTATGGAATATTTTATTACATGTCTAAATACTATGTAAAGTGGGATGCACCTGCCATCCATGGAACCTTTTTGTTGCAAAGAGAGTCCTTAAAGGTGTGATATGAGTGTAGGATTTAATAGTAGCTAATCGGATTATGCGAATTAGTTTTGTTGCAGATGATGCTATATTGGTTATCCAAAACTGATTATTTGATCGACAAATTACAAAGGCCATAGAATTGTAGTATTGGGATGGGTTACGGGGAGAAAAGACTTTAATTAAAGAAAGACAGTCCTAGTTACTAAACAAAAAGGACCGAAAAGAAGTAAAATTACCGAAACGGATCAAAAGCGTAAGTATATTGTTGTTTTCTAGCATTTTCCATAACTAATATGCCTAAGTAGCTGATAATGAACTGAAATATAAGTTTTCAGATAGCTTTAAATAACAATTCCAATACCACTCCTAGTAAGGACTTTTTACAATTTAGGCTACATTAAGTAGTAATTGTTATCAAGCCCGTGAGTGTTTTACTGCTGTTTTCGGACCCTCCAATTTCAACCATTATAATCTTCGAGCTTGGATTAAGATATGAAATCTGAATCTGGAAACAAAAACAGTGGAAATAAATAATCTGAATTATAATGCTTCAATTGCATCCGAGGTTGGGATTCTCAAATAATGAAATCGAGTCTTGTTGTTAGTAATAATATCCATTAGACCATTGGACCATTGGTAAGCTTTTATCTTAATGGACTATGTGAGATCAACATCCAAATTTATCAATTATTTTGATGGGTAGATAATATATCGTTGTTGAAAAATTTGCAAAAATATTTATTGTTTAACAAAATGGCCTGATGCCCATTAACTAATAACTTTCAATGTTGCCAGGTGAAGACCCCTCCTTATTCATGTTTCATAGTCAAGGCATAACCTCCACTGCAAAATACTCATCGGACATGGTGTTAATCATTGCATTACGAGTGAAATAGGAGTCACTGGTCTGCATCATTTGATGGAAGAAGTGAGTTTAGTTTTTAATGTTCTAATACCTCACTATAATTAGTCGGTTAAGTCAAGTTCAAATATAAATGTGCATGTTTGATTGATTTATAATGCAATCACCCATTAACCCACCATAGGTATTGGGCCATTACCCAGTAAATCGGGGAGAATACTCTATCACTACTCCACTAATTACCGCCAAATTTAAAGCGCCATATTACACCCCACGTTCTGCTTCTGCACTTGTTTTATACATACTGATTCCTCACTGCTTCTAACCCAAATCACATCACTAGTTCTTTTAATTTCCCACAATGATCATCCTCTCCATCTAAGCATAAAGATCGATTCTTAGCAACAAGGAAACTCCATTCAAGGTATGATTTATTCCCAGCAGTCCTTATTGTAATTTTTGTTGTTATTTGTGTTCATTCTTTTCAAGAAATCAAATTATAATCAATGACAATTATATTATGTGGTTAATCACGTGTATAGAAATATTATCTCTTTTGAAGTATTTTTTATTTTTATTTTTCATGTTCCCAAATTTGCTATCAAGTCAATAATAATTTTTAGTCTTATGAGTTCGTACTGCTAAGTAATATATGTTCTTAGTATGAAATACAGCCAAGTTCTTATTTTTTTTGTATCTATCTATTAGATGTGCTTAAAGAGTTGATGTATTATTGCAAATCTTGACATTTTATACTCTTTTATCATCCTTTCCATATCTAGGTTAAGCTTATGTTGGTATTAGATTTGTAAGAATTCTTTCTTATATATAGCATCTCTGAGGTATCTTCGAGTATCTAAGACGTTTGCTACCTGATGTACCAATGTCTTAGCAAGTCTTTACATACATTTATAGTATCATACTCGTAAGTCATTATAGTAAAATTTGGTAGTTTATAAACCCTAACTATCCAAACTGTCATGGATGTGGCATCGCCCTGTTTGCATCGAGGTCGTGACTTCCCGTTTCAAGAGACTTTTCTTTCTTCATTTTGTATAAGCAACATTTGTTTGATCAGATATCGGACCACCACGAAGAATCAAAAAGTCACAATCGTCTTTTGGAGAGTGCAACCTCGTTTTGGATTAACAATATTTATATTTGATTTGTTAGTCCTTATCAGCAATGAAATCATAGAGAAGAGGATACCAGTCTATTAGCATCTTTCATAGCCGAGCTCATATCTCTGATCTTTGATAATGAGAATGCTAGGTGACATGAACAACCTTGTTGGCTGGTAAAACTATATATTTTACTAACATGATTAGGTAAAAAATAAAAGTTGCAGATTGTATTCTTTTATATACTAGTAGCCTTCATAGATGCTGAAGCTAAATCAAGAGCAGATGCATGTTATTGAAGCAAGAGGAAATATACGTATCGGAGCCTAGATTGGCATTACACTCAGGTGAGCACTCTGTTAATTTTTTATATTTAGCTTGCAAATCTTAAAAGTTAAAAACATGGTAAAGTACCTGAAAAACACGTAATCTGGTTGAGGAAACTAAAGAGCCTTCATAGTCTCGATATAAATTGTAACTCTAATCAAAGTCCTGTTAATGCGTCTAGGTCAATCTGACCATTCATTAGACTGATGCACGAACAATGCTGGGGAATTGAAACCCAAACTGGGAGTCAAGCTGTGGTATCTAAGGTATCTTATCTATTGTGTTTGTCTCTGCAGGCATATTTTCTTTAGTTTAGAACTTATAAATGTTTGCTTGTACACATCGAATTCGTATCATATACTAGTGAGTTATTTATCTAGCAATGTAATTTATTCTATAACCATTTATGAACTTAAAAAACTACTACTTCAATGTGTTTTTTTTTTATGCTTTGAACCTAAAAAGTTGACATGCCCATATGAATCAAGAGTTGTTTTCTGATGTTTTCGTGCGGATGTGCAGAAAGTTAACTTCTCTAAGCTAGGAACCAACACGCTATGGCGATATTACAGTAACTTTAACCTCGTGAGTCTCAATATAGCATACCATTTACAACAAAATGTTAGTCTTGCCATACTTGGTTTTTTATACATGTGATTCTTATCTTTTTAGGGAAACATTCACTCTAGTCCAACAAAGGAACAACTAGTCAATGCGGTTCAGAAACATTTTGAATCCCAAGTTCCTCTCTCGTGTTCTTTTCCTCATTTTAATTTTCCGCATTTGTGAGCAATTTGCTGATAAAAAATTGTCTGAGAGTCGTGTTGTAAACTTACGTTGCACACCCAAGCTAGCTGAAACCTTTGGAATTTGGACCCGTTAAAAAATTATTACCCCTTTTGCCCATTTACCTAATCTGCATATTTTACAACCCTTACTGACGATTATGTTTTCCTCGTCACAGAAAGTAAGTGAAATGGAAGCGATAATGGAGTTCATCAATGCAGCCAAGAGAAGAAAATCTGGAAGAAGCCAAAGGGATCGAAGCTGATAGTGATCTGATGTCACGGTATTGCGTGTGCGTGCTGTTGTCTGGTATAGATATTAGTTATCCTAGCCTATTAATGATGGGCTAGAAAAGGTTGTTTCTTGGCTTTATCGTACTATCTTCTTACATCTTTAACCTTGGTAATTTCGAGCCATATAGTTAACGTTTATATCCTATTGTTTATTATTGCCATCAAGAGTATATAGACACATTGCCTACGAAGATACAATTATTGCGTACAGGAATCAAATAAATGTGAGGCAACCCTTATGTCTTATTTTGAAAACGATTTCCGACAGAATTGTGACTTTATCGACTTCAGGCGGAATAGTTACCAACGACTTTCTGACAGAAATTATACAGACAGATTTCCGACAGAAAATTTAGCGACGGAATTTCCGACATATGTTCTGTCGGTGTTTTCTGTAGCGAATACCGACGATAGCAATTAGCGACAGATTCACCGACACAACTTTTTCCGTCGAGCAGATTCCTCGCCAATTTCACTTTTGCCGACGGATTTCTGAACAGAAATGGCCGGGTTCAGTATAACCAGTGTAGCTGTAGTAAGTGACTTCATGGCTATAAAAGCCTTGACTAGGCTATAATATTACTTATCTTGAACATGTCTTGGAGTCAAGTTAGTATACAAGATTTTTGAAGTCATCCATTACTCCAATTAGAAGGTGATCACGGTCCGAAATACCGGGACCGGACCGGCTAAGATCGGACCGGACCGAGACCGAGTTGGTTCAAAACGTCGGACCGAGGACCGGACCGAAATGGTACGGTACGGTCCGGGTTGGTCTCGGTCCGGTCCTACACGGCATAATCTTCGGGTTTTTGGTAAGACCGGACTGGACCGGACCGAAGACCGAATTGGTCCAAAACCCCATTAACCGAAATACTTTCTTTTCCCATGGTCCGTCTGGTTTTTCTCCGGTTTTTCGGGTCCGGTCCGTCGATAACGGTCCATATGCTCAGCCCTAACATCAATGGCATGTTTTTATACGGTACCGAAATTGCATGGTGAAATGTTGACCAAAATTAAAAAAAAGGGAAGGTGTCAAGTGCTTTATATCTTGGACACTATCCCTTTAAATTAAAAATTATAAAAGAATAGTAATGTTCTCAAGAAATGTCCTTGGTCAAAACGATAACCTTATAGTTCACACACACAAGATAAAGATAAGTTGTGAACTATTAGATTTTACACACTTTATAGTGTTTTAAAGTGTGAAACATATGCTTCAATAATGGTGAATGTAGTGGGAATTTGTTGACGACTTATACGCTTAATTAAAAAAGAAGGTGGTCAAGTTGCTTATATCTAGGACACTTATCCCTTAAATTAAAAACAATAAAAATTGAATAGTATGTTTCTCAATAGAAATGTCTTGGTCAAAACGATATCCTTATATTCACAACACAGATAAGATAAGTGTGAACTTTTAGATTTTACACACTTTAAAGTGTGAACATATGCTTCAATAAGTGTGAATGTAGTGGGAATTTGTTGGACACTTATCCCTTAATTAAAAAATTTAAAACTGAAAAGTATGGCTATTACACATTGCGTGATTGAATGTTTACCAAATTACAAGTTGCATTCTACAGGTAGTTAGGTACGGACAAAATGAAGGTGTCAAGTTGCTTATATCTTGGACAAAATTACAAGTTGCATTCACGAACGTTCACATGCAAAACTAAGTATAAAAAGCCAATACTTGTTCTTATAATTTTAACTAAATTTTCCATAATGAAGTCACTTCTAGCAATAATTTGCTTATCATATTCCTCATGTATTTCTTTTTTCTTTTATGGTCTCGCGATAATATGTCTTACTTCCGCCACTCTTTGTGCTTCCAATGGTGGTAATGAGACTGATTATCTCGCGTTGTTGTCATTTAAGTCGATGATCACCCAAGATCCATACAAAGTTCTAACCACATGGAACCATTCCTCTCATTTCTGTGATTGGAGTGGTATTTCATGTGGAAAGCGGCACAGACGAGTGACTGCTTTACGATTGGTTTCGAAAGGCTTAGAAGGCTCGTTGTCTCCTCATGTAGGAAACCTAAGCTTCCTCCGTGAGCTTTATCTCCCGAACAACAGCTTTCAAGGAACCATTCCTCATGAACTTGGTCGTCTATCTGCACTACGTATTCTTTATCTTAACAGAAACAAATTCAGTGGAGTTATTCCAGCAAACTTGTCTTGTTGTTCTAACCTCGAAGAGCTTTGGCTCGCTCGAAATAATCTAGCTGGAAGCATACCCAAGGAGCTGAGTTTACTCTCGAAACTTGCTATTCTTGTAATTGAGTTTAACAAGTTAACAGGTGGAATCCCACCTTTGTTGGGAAATATCACATCAATGGAATTGTTTTCTGTTCTCAGGAACCCGCTTGGTGGAAGCATTCCAGCTACCTTGGGTCATTGGAAAAGCCTATGGGATCATTGGAAAAATAGACTCAGCATTTACTCTGGTGAGTGCAACTTATATGGAAGCATCCCTCATTCCATTTTCAACCTCTCACTCCTAGTTAATCTTTCCTTAGCTGAAAATAACCTCACTAGTAGTCTTCCTTCAGAAATTGGTAATCAGTTCCCAAATCTTGAGCTCCTTCATTTAAGGGATAACCAACTCACTGGAGTTCTTCCACCTTTCTATGTGTCTAAAATTGTATCGTAAATTACAAATCTTAAATGAATGACATCAAGATTTAGTGGTAAATTGAGAATAGAATGAAGAGCTTCAAACTAAGAGATATTGACTCAATTAGATTAGGTAATAACAACTTCCATGGACGCGGAGAAGCTGATGACTTGCGGTTTATTGATTCTTTGATCAACTGTACCAAATTAGTAAATTTGTTGCTCTATAATTGCAACCTTATAGGAGTGCTTCCGATATCAATAGGTAATCTCTCCGATCAACTAAGCTTTCTAGCGAATAAGGAGACAACAATTATTGGAAGCATCCCTCCAAGTATAGGATAGTTTTTTTAGTTGTTTGAACACTTTAAGTTAGGACCAAATCGATTCAGAGCAAAATCCCCAACACCATTGGTAAACTACAAAAGCTACAGCGTCTTAGTCTATCTGGAAATCAATTTTCAGGGCCTATCCCTGATGCCATCGGGGAACTTATCATTGTTATATAGCCTTTATTTATATTCCAACAAATTAGAAGGCCAAATTCCATCAAGCCTTGAGAATTGTAAAGAACTTAATGGGTTAAACCTTGCAAACAATAGACTTAGTGGTAAATTACCCAAACAACTTCTTCAACTTCCATCACTAACTAATTTTTTATTTCTTTCCAAAAACAGCCTATCTGGTTCAATTCCATCAGAGGTTAAACACCTCAAGTTGTTGAGCTTTCTCGATTTATCTTACAATAATTTATCAGGCAATATTACTAGTAGCCTTGGTGAGTGCATTAGCCTTACAGAGTTATACCTTAGTGGCAACCTATTTCAAGGCGTACTACCATCTTCGTTAAGTTCCTTGGGAGCATTGGAGGTACTCGACCTTTCTCAAAATAATTTTTCAGGCAAAATTCCTCAATTCTTTGACAAATGGAAATCCTTGAAATTTTTGAACCTATCTTTTAATGAATTTGAGGGTGAAGTGCCAGTTTTAGGAGTGTTTGACAATGCAAGTGCATTTTCGGTTTTGGGGAACAATCGGCTTTGTGGTGGTTTGGTTACACTTGAGTTACCCAAATGCAAGGAAAAGGGTAGTAAGAAACAAAAGATGCATTTCTTCATATTAGTCATTGTGATTTCACCGATGTTGTTCATCGTATTATGTTGTGTGTATCTTTTGTGCAAGAAGAAACGAAACAGTCCACCATCTGAATCTTCAGGAAATGAACGGTTCTTGAATGTTTCATACAATGAGCTTCTCAAGGCTACTGATGGCTTCTCTACAACAAATTTGATTGGCAATGGTGGGTTCAGCTCTGTTTATAAAGGAATCCTCACATCCTATGATAATAAATTGGTTGCGGTTAAAGTTCTACATCTTCAAAATCGAGGAGCCCACAAAAGCTTTCAAGCAGAATGCGATGCTTGGCGGAATATTCGACACCGTAATCTGTTGAAGATTATAACATCATGTTCAAGTGTTGATTTCCAACGCAATGATTTCAAAGCTTTGATATACGAGTTTATGCCTAATGGAAGTGTACACGATTGGCTGCATTCAAGTGCAAATACATCAAAACTGAACCTTCTTCAAAGAATAAATATTCTCAGAGATGTTGCAACCGCACTTGATTATCTTCACAATTGTTGTCAAACAACGATTGTTCACGGTGACTTGAAGCCTAGCAACATTCTACTAGACGAGGATATGGTGGCTCATGTTGGAGACTTCGGTTTAGCTCGACTACTTGGTGCTGACTTAAACCAAAACAGCTCAACGGGGGTTAAAGGAACAATTGGCTATGCACCTCCAGGTAATTCTACTTTTACTCCATGATGCTTATATATACTTATATGTTACAGTTTGTGTGAATTAATTAATTGTTTTTAATTTGTAGAGTATGGTATCGGGAATGAGATGACAAGTTGTGGGGACGTCTACAGTTTTGGGATATTATTACTAGAGGTGATGACAAGGAAGATGCCGACAGACGGCGTGTTTAATGAAGGTCTTAGCCTTCATAAATTTGCTTACATGGCATTACCAGATCATGTAATCGATGTCATTGGGATAAATGATGGCAGGATTGAGGGTTTTGCAAAGTAGAGAAGCAAATGCAATGAAAGTGGAGAGAATTGTTATGATTGCACAATAGAAGAGTTGAGTAGAGGTATGATGTTATATTGAGAATGGGGAAGGGCTATTCAAGAATTGGAGTATCATGCTCTGTGGATTCCCCACCACAACGAATGAAAATAGAAGTCGTTGTCATTGAATTGCAGCGTATTCTCGATGTGCTTCAAAACATATAAGGTACTATGTTCTCCCTTTTTGTAAAATCTGATGCCAAGCTATCTTCAAAATATTTATTAAATCAACACTAGCTTGGTGTTATTTTTTAACGCTTTCAGGTCTAATACCAAGCTTTCTTGATGAAACAGAAAGTAACTTCAACAAGGAGCACCGCATGTCGTAGTTATATAAACGTTACTTTGTGAAAAAAAATTGTAAGTGTGTTTTAATTTTCTTGTTGCATAAGTACTGTAAGAGACGTAAGAGTGCATTTACATTCCTGCTGACTTGTCGTATGTACCGAATATGTTTTTGATTATGCAAAAGAGTTGGAGTGACCTTTGGCAGGACATACTATAATCGTGTATCCTTCCATGGCTCTATATGTTTGTCTTATTACTGCAAGTACACTTATTTTTGATTTTATTGGTATTTTTTTAAGTCATCTGTCAAACATGTACTTGGAGATTATGGGTGTTTTGTTAGGCGTTCATGTTTAAACTGTTTTTATAAAAAGTTCAAGTAGAACTGACCCTTAACATCTTAGTGCAAGACCATGGTGTATCTGCATAATGAATTTTGTTGAAACTTGTAGTCAAATTACACCAACTTATTTGGGCCTTGTATAATTGAAAGATTCGGCTGTTTGTTTACTATTATGCCCGGTACCTGTTACGGTCGTTTTACAGAAAACGCGAACAAAAAGGAAAAGCTTTGACAGCCCCATCCCAGAAATCCAGAGGGCGAATCTGAGGAACCTACTTTTGCTTCTTAAGTCGTCAAAAATCGACAATTTACTTGATTTGGATTTCATGGACTCGCCACCTAAACTTAACATTCTTAAATAAATGTATCCACTATGGATATTGGGAGCATTGAACAACACATGGAGTCCGACTGTTATTGGGCTAAAAATGACTGAGTTCCTGTTGAACCCACATCACCTTAAACTGCTTTCAACATGTGAAGAATTTAGTTGTGTAAAAAATGTTTTAATCATTGTCACTACAAGAAAAAGTAGAACAGGTGACGAAGTTTTGAAACCCCACTAAACGACAAAAGTCTGTCCGACGTGGCACAAATTCTGATAGACTTTTTAGTCAAAGTTCGAAGAAGTTTTCCCGGGCGACATGTCGCCCGGGATAAGTTGGTATAAAATTTGACCAAAACATCAACGAAAATCTTGGCGGCAATTTTTCCCGCTCATCTTTCCCGGGCGACATGTCGCCTGGGAAAGTTTTTATTAAAAAAAATAATTCACGTGAATGTTTAAGGGTTGTGATTAGTGTTAATTAACGTGTTTTAAACTTTCCCGGGCGACATGTCGCCCGGGAATCTTTTTAATAATAAATTACACAGTTTTTAATATATATAAAATTATATATTTTTTTTAATAAAACCTTTCCCGGGCGACATGTCGCCCGGGATACCTTTTAATAAAAAAATATATAAATTACACAGTTTTTAATATATATAAAACTGTATATTTTTTTAATAAAATATTTCCCGGGCGACATGTCGCCCGGGATACCTTTTAATAAAAAAATATACGGTTTTTAAATCAGTATTGTTTATAGAATATATTTTATAATTATATATTATTATTTATAAAATAATTATTATATATTTGATAAATAATAACTATCTAAGAAAAGCACTATGTTTTCTTGGTTCGGTCAGGATATGCACTACCCTTCTATAATTCAACATGATATACCGTATACTTTTTCAAGATGCACATTCGTCAAGTAACACAAAAACAAACATTTATTTAGTTAAATATTATACATACCACTTGTAGTAACACAAGCGAGGTCTAAGACCGATAATCATACTTGAGTTACAAACAGACACTTAAACATATTAGACTGATAATCATACGAGACTTACAAACAGACACTTAAAGCATACGAATTACATTCCAAATGACAAACTACTCCAAATCAAGTTTTCCCATGTCATTGTAAACTTCGTGAAGTAGTGCAGCTGAATTAAGTGTGTGTTGTTCCGGATTCTTATACATTTCTAACATTGCCTCGAGTACCGTTATCTTATCAAGCAAGTGCTTGCAGTTTGAGCACTCTGCATTTCTTAAAGCTCCTGGAGAATAAATTAGAGTCGATGATGATCCTGGAGAATAAATTGGAGTCGTTGAAGCTCCTGGAGAATAAATTGGAGTCGATGAAGATCCTGGAGAATGAATTGGAGTCGTTGAAGCTCCAGGAGAACCAACCAGGAGACGGACTCGTTCCTCTTTCCATAAAAAAAATTACATCCGAAAGTGTCTTCGAGAGGCTGTTAAAGAGTATAGCTAATAAGTTTTTACAACTAACCACATTATTTATATATTACACAAAAAAAGCATGTGATTGTTCACCTTTGATCGTGGACATGCATAGTATAGTTTACCACGGGTTTTAGGTTTATACGACTCTCGCAGAACTACATCTCCGGATCCACAAGGACACGCAAAAGCTTCATATGGCACCATCTTCACCATAATAGCAGTGTGATATGTTTGTGGTTGTGATGGTAAGAATGTGTGTGATCTGTGGGTGATTGTGAGGATAATATCTGCTTTTATGGTAAAAAAACAGTTTTTTGGAGGGAGAATTTGGCGGGAGTATTTGGCGGGAGTATAACCATACCATATCGACTCGTCCGTTGAACGTCTAATGTATAACCATACCATATCGACTCGTCCGTTGAACGTCTAATGTACAACCATACCATATCGACTCATACGTTGAACCTCTAATGTACAACCATAACATATCGACTCATACGTTGAACCTCTAATGTACAACCCTAACACGTAGTTGGCCACTTCAACTACGCCGTAGCTACTTCAAGCCTACACTTGGAAAGTCTGAATCAACATAACTACGACGTAGTTTGCACCCTCAACTATGCCGTAGTTGAGTTGAATATTATAAATAGAGGCCCAGTCTCAGCTTATTCGTATCATTCACTTAGAAGAGAGTTCCAGAGATCATCTAGGGCTTCCAAGAGCTCATTCATTTACTAGTTCAAGGAAGAGACCACTTTAACTTATTTCTTGTATTAATCATTCAACACAGACTTGTAAGACTATAATGTTTTCTCAATCAAAGAGTTCTTTCATTATTTCTTGTTTTATCTGTGGTATGAGTAGCTAAGCACTTTAAGTGCTAGCCTTGTTATGATTTTGTTATAGTTTTGATGCTTGTTTCCTGTTGAATTATCATTTATAGGATATCCTTATTGCTTGTTGCATGATCCCCGAGTATTGGTAGTATTGATGCTAGTGTATATCATGTTAGACCTTATAGTAGACTTACCTGTTTAATTAAGGGTTAACCGGGTACTAGGGATAGGTTGAAAACTATCCTTAGTGTAGGGATTTCTCATATCACCGCCTTCATTTATAGCCAAGATGTGGAATTATTGGCATTAAACATGTCTTTAGGATAGTTAGGAGTTAATCTAATGAGGTGTCATTTTATATACTTTTTCATATGGCACCATCTTCACCATAATAGCAGTGTGATATGTTTGTGGTTGTGATGGTAAGAATGTGTGTGATCTGTGGGTAATTGTGAGAATAATATCTGCTTTTATGGTAAAAAAAAAAGTTTTTTGGAGGGAGAATTTGGCGGGAGTATTTGGCGGGAGTATAACCATACCATATCGACTCGTCCGTTGAACGTCTAATGCACAACGATAACACATTGACTCATATGTTGAACGTCTAATGCACAACGATAACACATTGACTCATACGTTGAATGTCTAATGCACAACGATAACACATTGACTCGTACGTTGAGCGTCTAATGTACAACGACAACACACCGAGTCATCCGTTGAACGTCTAATGTACAACGATAACACATTGACTCATCCGTTTAACGTCTAATGCACAACGATAACACATTGGCTCATACGTTGAACGTCTAATGTACATGAACTGTGAAACAAATATTAGGCCTTGTAATGGTAAGATAAATCAGCTTGCCAATAAGTCTTTTGTAAACCTCTCGATTGGGTAAAGGAGTTCCAACATCAGCTTGTAACTTGACATGTTGATCCATAAGTAATTTATAAGGTTTAGAATGCATGACACCAGGCTCTTTGCAGCAGATCCAATGTATACTTCGTTTAGGAAATATAAATACCTTGACCAAATTTAGACACTTCTAATCCCAAAAATAGCTCAACTCCCCTAAATTTCATGTGAAGATGAGAAATAAACCTTCAGTTCTTGAATAAGCTTTAAATATATGTGTACCAATAATAAGTAAATATCCACATAAACTAGTATTGTAGTAAATGACTAAAAATCTTTCTTTGTAAACAATGAATAGTCTGCTTTGGATTATTGATAACCAAATGACAATAAAGTTGTTGAGAGTTTGGCAAGCCACTATCTTGGTGTCTGTTTAAGGCCATACAAAGACTTCTTGAGCTTGCAGACTTGACTTGATCTTTCTACATTTTTAACACACTCCGTCTTGTATAGTGCAAGGATAACTGCATGTATACTTCCTCA
>BQNB010151716.1:0-12800 GCA_026074375.1 Tanacetum coccineum | reverse complement strand
GCATGTTGTGCTCAAGTCATTTGGATGAGGACGCAACTCCTAGATTATGGATTTCGGTACACCAAGATTCCAATATACTGTGATTCACAAAGTGCAATTGCTATATCTTGCAATCCGGTACAACATTCACGTACAAAACACATTAACGTCCGTTATCACTTTATCAAGGAGCATATTGAAAAAGATACCATTGAACTTTACTTTGTCGGGACGGAATACCAATTTGCTGATCTTTTAACAAAAGCCCTTCCAAAAGAAAGGTTTGAGTATTTAGTTCACATGATTGGTATGCGATGTATGACTCCAACTGAGTTGGAACGTCTGGCAAAGTTATCTTTTTGAATGAAAGATCACACATCAAAACAATTTGTAAATATTTTTCAAAAACAAAATACAAAATTGAAAATTTTCAAAAATAAAATACAAAATTGAAAATTTTCAAAAAACAAAATACAAAATACAAAATTGAAAATTTCAAAAACAAGAAAAAATATTTTTTTACTATTTTTCAAAATTGAAAACCAAACAAAAATTTGAAAAATACAAAAACACAAAAATATAATTTAATGATACAAACACATATCTTCTCCGTTTTATCAGTTGCATGATATTGTATTTCTCAAAAAGTGGTTCTTTAAATGCAAATTCAATGTATCATGAACTGAGGGGGAGTAAAACATTTTGAATGTTCTTTCACTTCTAAAATATGTGGTTTGTAATCAAAATCCATTCACAAACAACGGATTTCTTTTAAAACATCTTTCAAAAATCAACAAGTTTAAAAAATTCAAGTGTGCAAAATTGCAAGAAATAACAATCTATTGAATAAGTTCTTTAATTAGACATTTAATCAAGGGGGAGTTATGAAATTTTTAATTTTCAAACATCTTCTCAAGAATGTTCAAAACTGCAAAATTAACTATCTTTCGATAAAGTTTTTTAATTAGATATTTTATTTAGGGGAGTTATAAATTTTTCAGTAAAATCATCATCAGAAAACAAAAATGTGTTCTCTAAAGCAAAAATAACTTCATTTTGAACAAATTTTTTTATTAGAAAGAAAGAAATTTCAAAAAGAGATAATTGTTCGAGGGGGAGTTATAAATTTTTTTAGTCAAAACGGGAACTTAACTGCAAAATAATTCAAAAAGGTTTGTTGTGAAAAAGTGGTCTAACTCCAAGGGGGAGTTATGATGATAGGTTTCGTTTATGGATTAAAATCACTGAAAATATCAGTTATGAAAAAGTGTTAATATATGCCTTGTGACATGATTGGGATTGATCACTAAAAATTTCATTTATGGATTAAAATCATTAAGATTTGTAACGATGATAGGTTTCGTAACTTTAAAAAATTGCTTTTGGACATAAGCACAAGCTTAAACTGTTAATAAGATGATAAATAAGTTGAAAACAAGTCAAAAACATTCAGGATATCATTTTCAATTGATAAATATGTTTACGGAAGTAATTATTTCAAGTTTTGGTTTCGTAAAAAGCTTATCAAAGGGTTTCGTGAACAGTAACGGACCAAATGGGTTTCGTAGATGATATTTGGGCTTAATCAATGGGTTTCGTCAGATATAATGGGCTTTTAAGCTTGGGTTTCGTACAAGGTTATTAATGGGCCAAAAAATTTTAACGAATACTTAATTGGGCTTAATTGTTAAACAAAATGGCATCTTGCGAAAACAAATCATAAATTTTGTTACAAAATCATATTTTATATTGATAAATGGATCAAATGGTGAAGATTGTGTCTGGTTTCAACCGTTTTCTGAAATTAACAGGATGAGGATTGAGCAATCTACTGACTATTCAAATATCGTATATAAGATTATGTTTTGTATAACAAAAAATTTTAATCAAGTGATCAATGATTTCAAAAAAATGAAAAGGAAACATGAAGTGGAAATACAAATGGAGCTTCAACTGTCTGTGATCATAAGGTTTCTCATGTTTTATCAAAAGGAAAAGTTTAAAGTTTTGAAAAAGATTGTTTCAAAAATCATTCAAAAAGTGATTTATGACTATCTATTGTACATAATTGAGTAAATGGTCTAAGTTATGTCCGGTTTCGGCCATTTTCTGCATTGAACAGAATGAGGAGTGAGTGGCTTAGTGACCATCCAATTTATGTTTCATTAGATTGGTTGTATAATCATTGTTTTCAGACATCTTTGAAAAACTTATGTCTTGGAAAAGTTACCTCAATTTCTAATCAAAAAGTTGTATCTTTGTGTCAGAATGTGATACTCTTTCTCTAAAATATGTTTTAAAGAATATAAAGTTATACTCTTGGATTTCTTAGACGTCAAATAAGATGTCACAATTTTGTGTTTCTAACAAATTAGAGTATATATTTATTATTCTTGAAAGAGTATCATTTCACAATTGTTTTTTGGTAAGGAATCTCAAATAGAAAGAGAGATAAAATCCATACGCGAAAAAGCAAATCAAAGTATGCTCGAAAAAGAAATTCCAGAGCATACAAAATGAGATCAAAATAATAAGACGAATAAAGCGTATGGCATGTGCCCGAAAAATCAAGAATTGGCACATGAGAAAGAAAATGATCAGAATATGCTCAAAAAGAATTGCCAGAGCATATAAAAATAGATAGAGTGGAAAAGACAAAAATGTTATATAAATGTGTATTACATAAACTTTATCTCATTTCACTAATAACTTCATGTCATCATACAATATTCCACATGGCTCAACAAGTAATTTTAGCTGATCAACTTGTTCCAAGATTTCATACAAGTAGGAGATGCAACAATTACGCGATGCTGCAGAGTATTCCATGCTCTCCTGAATGCAAGATCATTGGGCAGATTCTACTTGATCATCCACTAAGCTATGTTTTAACTGTCACTGCTAATGTCCCTGTTGTGCACTTACAACAATTCTAGAATACAGTTAGCAAAGTACTTGGTCCTAAAGACACGATCAAGTTTATGTTGAATACTCAATAGTTTATTTACACAGTGGACATATTCCGAGACATTCTTTATTTGCTAGTGGAAACTCCTAAAAATCCATTTGTCGCACCAGTCAACATTGAAACTATTGAAGCTTTCATGATCAGGGTTGGCTATCAAGGTGTGGTTGATAAAGTGAGCGCCTTCTACATGAAGAATCTAGCTCAACCATGGCAAACAAGGTTCAAGGTGTTTAACTGCTGCTTAACCACAAGAATATCTGGACACGATCAAACAAAGATCAATATTCTTTAAATGTTTCATGTCGTGATCAACCGAACACATGTTGATAATGCTGCTCTTCTATGGTGGGATTTCATAAACAATGTGAATCAGAAGAAGGAAGTCATCCAGTATCCTCGATTCATCAAGCTCATAATTACTGATTTAATGAAGAAATTTCCTGACATTCCTCAAAGGATTGAAGAGGATTATCATTCTATCAAGGATGATATTCCATTGGTTAGTGTGTATACTAATGGTAATGTGCTTATACAAGGGATGCTGATTCCGAATACGTTTCTGACAGAGGAGATCCGTGCCACTGATGACTTTAAGGAGTATGAGACGGTGTTTATGAATGTATATGTTCCAATGAATCAACCGCAACCAATTGTTTCTACCTAAGGAACGTATAGGTCTACACCTACAACCCATAGGACACCTACCCTTATTGCTAGTCCTTAGGGGAAGAAGAAGAAGAAGAGAGTGTTGAAGAATCAATTTTACCAAGAAAAACACACAAGATAACTATTAAGAAAAGGAAAATTCAATTCCACCTCTAGGAGATGATAGAGAGATGCAATAGCTGAACAACTCTTTTAAGCCTTGCTTTACATAAAACTTCTTTAGCTGTTGAAGCTCAAGAAAATGTTATCAAAGTACAAGAAAAACTGGATGAGGAGGAGATTGAAAAAATGGTTAAAGGTGAAGAAGATGAAGAATCATATGCAAGTGTGTTTGTTGATTCTGTGTTTAATGATGATGTTGATGATTCCGGTACTAAAATAGAGCCAGGGAGTCATAAGGAACATCCAAAACATGTAACTGATGAAGATGAAGAAATTAAGAAAGAGAAGAAAGATGAAGAGGTTAAAAAAGAAAAAGAAGATGTAGAGATTGAGAAGGAGAAAGATATTGCTGATGATGGAACGGTTAGTACAGAGATTAGGAAAGAGTAGAAGCAGACACCAATTCCTTCACTAACTAGATCCCCTAAGAATGTTTCATCTTCTAACAAAACAGTTTCTGAGGAATTGACAGCTACTATTTCACCAACAACTGCCACCACATCTAAAGATTCATCCACAATAAAACGCAAGAAAAGATCTTTTTCACACAAGACAAAGATTCTACTAGGAAGTATTGCTGGCATGTGTCGACGACGTGGTTAAATTGGGTCTCATATCAAAAATAAATTCATAACTCACGAGTTCTTTATGAGCAAGATTCGAGAAGTTCTTGATCATTGCAATAAGGTTCTTCCTAAAACAACATTTGCAAAAACAAATGAGATGATCAGAAAAGAGATGCCACATCTGGTTAATCTTGCAGTTAACAAAGATCGTGAAGTTTATCCTATCAATGTACAAGAGATGATCGCCTAAGAATTTGCCACTCATGGACCCAAGATAATTGAAGAATTGTTTCGAAAACACATGTAGAATACAAACTCTTAATCTTTATCCCATAACAAGCACGTTAACTGCTGGAAAATCATCTGTTGATCTTCAACATCAATTGTATCTGAATATGAAGTCAAATCCTCAAGATCAAGCAGTTGATCCATAAATATGGGAAATTTTAAAAGCCAAGTTTGAAAAACAATAACTTTTTGCATATCATGATGAACATCATAGGAATGTCGATCCTCCTGAAGGGGGAGAAATATGGCGCAAAAATATTTTGGAAAAATAAAAGCAAATATAGAAAAGGAATCTTTTGTGAATGGAAGACGAATTCTACCGACGATGAAGCGCCTGTAATAATCAACCCTTAGGGGGAGATTGTTAGGTTCAAGAAAAGTGTTTATTATTATATGAATTGGTCTTTGTATAGTTATGATTAGTTTTATAGTTTTATTTATAATTATAATGTAATAAAGTCTATCTTGGTCAAAGTTAAGTAATGTCGACCAAGGTTTGACTAAAGTTAAGAAAATAGAATATGATAAGCAATAAGTATAAATACCCATCTAGAAGGGGTATTTATACAATGTTGGTATAAATATTATGATATTTAATCTATGCATTCTCTTCATGTTTTGGTCATGACAAACACGTAACTTATAACACATAGCATAAAGTGCTTAAGTTACTCGTGATCACAAATCATCAATGCATTCATATGACAACATATCTCGACGTCTTAAGTATGCTTCTACGAAGTTTGCACCCGACGTAAATCACTTAAGGTATGAATAAATAAATGTTTAATTTATTTTATGATCAAAAGAATTTTTATTTAACCTCACATTTTTTTTATAAAAATGTCAAAAATATTTTTATAACTTTTACAAAACATTTTTAGATTTAAATAAACAGTTTTATTCAAATAAATATTTTGAATTTAAAATTTCTACCTAAAAACGGTTAGAAATGTTCCAGAAAACACCTCCCCTGAAAAAGACAAAAAAGGGAGTGTCCTGGCTTGGCCGACCCCCTTAAATACACAGGCGGTCCCTTTAATTTTAAGGGGACCGACACCCTAATTAAGGGGACCGGAACCTTAATTAAGGGGACCGGCCAGACAAAAAGTCAACTCAGTTTTCCTATAAATATTGGACTATTCCCCACTGATTTTCTCACTTTTTGCACCTTTTCTTTCTGTCCCAAATTAGTTTATACATCTCACACATATTCTAAAAACCTTTGATCATGTAATCATAAGCATTTGTTTCCAAGTGATTCAAGCTTATTCCTCCAAGTGCAAGAGAAGAACTCTCGTTATCATCAAGATACGAAGTTATGTAGTTTAGTTAGTGCATTCGTGACATATCTTACATTCGCAATGTATAGATCGAGTTCATGTATTCCAAACTTGTGTAATAGTTAGATCATGGTGATCATGGTATGTATAGTTATTAGATCGTGGTGATCATAGGATGTATAGTTAGATCGGGGTGATCTTAGTAAGTAGTGTTAGATTGGTGTGATCATAGTAGTATCTAGGTGAATTAAAGTTGTAAATCGTAGTGAAGAAGTTGTGAATCGTAGTGAAGAAGTAGTGAAGTGAAGTTGTGAAGTGAAGTGAAGCCGTGAAGTGAAGTGAAGTCGTAAAGTAAAGAGAAGTTATGAATTGTTGTGAAGTAGTGTGGTTAGTTGTAATAGATTGGTTCTAGCTAGGATTAGAACTCGATATTTGGCTTAGTGTTGGAAATTGGTGTAAGCTTAGTTGTGTTCGGTTTTCTCTGCCCAAAGGGAGCTTGTTGACTAGTGAAGTAAATCTCGAGTTGGGTACTCGGGGAGTGGAGTAGGGCGAAGAGGTGCTTCGTGACCGAACCACTATAAATCATCGCGTCTGGTTTGCACTTTCTTTTACTTTTTGCTTTACATCTTTATTTACCTTATCGCCTTACATTTATATTTGCATTAGATCTATATGTGTGTTGATTGTTGCTTATATTGTTTGGATGATGATTGTGTCATGGATAGAAGTTAACATTGTGATTGTGCTTATATTGCTATGACATGTTCTAGTGGATTTAGATGTATTATTCAAACTTATCATATTGCATCTAACTTGATGGATAATTTGATATGAAATATTTTAAGTTTTTAAATGGAAATGTATTCACCCCCCCCCTATGATTTCCACAATTGGTATTCTACGATTTCCACAATTGGTATCAGATCCACGTTGCTCTAATTTGCAAAACAAATGGTTTTAAAAATGGAGCATGATCCATGTATCAAATGGATCATGATTCTTGGCATCTTTCTTTGCTCTGGATGCTAGAACATGTGGTTAGAATTGTATTAAAGAATCACACAACTCATCATATGACACTGCAACTCCAGTTTCATTGTGACGAACCATGGTAGCATATTTGCTCCACTCAGGTTGCAAGCAATTGAGAAACTTGGTGTTGATTGACACTAAAATAGGACGAACATTATTACGATCCATAATATTCACAAGTATTGTCAACCTTTCATACACAGATTCTAATGATTCTCCTACTTTTGATGCAAACTTTTCAAACTCACCCATAAGACGTGACTGTCTCACATGACTAGTAACCTTAGAACCAAACATCAACCTTTTAATTCATTCCCACATTTCCTTAGCATTCTTACATGCATCTACCGAATTATATATATCATTTAGTATTGCTTGAAGAAGATAATTCATAACCATGACATCATCAATGTATTGCTTTTTGTTACCCCCAGTCATTTTGGACAATGGTTCAAGTATTTGTTGTTGAGTGTTGTCTGGATTAGGAATCTTTGGCCTCTGATAAGGTCCATTTTGTATTGAGTTCCACATCCGCTCCCCGTCTTCAAGCTTGTTATCCAGAAACCTTTTGAACCTACTTTCCCATGGAATATAATTCCCTTTCTCAAGCATTGGAGGTCTTTCATTAGCTCTTGAATCAGCTATTCGTAGAGATGTTGTATCAAATGATTATAATGCAAACATGGATCATTTTGGAGATAAATTTTGTAATCGTGAATTTAATGAGCAATTACAACCTTGTCTTGTATTACAATGATGTAACCTTGAATAAACTAAGCCTTGATTTGTTACGAAAGTCTAAGAAACACGTAAGCCTTTTTACGAAAGCTTAATTTTCCAAATTAGAAGATACAAAACCTCTTAAACTATGTTACGAAACCGAAAGTCTGAGATACGAAACCTATGAAACAGTGTTACGAAACCAACCAGCTGTGTTAAGAAACCTTTGAAACTGTATTACAAAACCCAGTGACTGTGTTATGAAACCTCTAAAACAGTTTACGAAAGCCCAAAACTGTGTTATGAAACCTCTTCCAATGAGATACGAAACCTTCCAATTATGAAAACAATGTTACGAAACCTCGTTTACGAAACCAAGTCTTACAAAACCTCAAACTGTAATACGAAACCTTCGTTACGAAACCCCTTAGTTAATAAACTGTAATACGAAACCTCACATACGAAACTTGTGATACGTAAGCTGAAGTACGAAACCAAAACCAAGTATTTGATACGAAACCTCTTGTTTACGAAACCACACTAATACGAAAGTTTCCAGTCTATGAAACAAAATGGTTACCAAAAGCTCTTAGTTACGAAACCTCCTTTCGTAAATCCCAAATTACCTCTACTTTCGTAAAATCCAAGAAATCCCTTACTTTTGTAAATTCTTAGCTACAAAACCTAGGAAAAGCTCTATCAATATGATTTTAAGCATTTTAAAGTGATAATTGCAATGTTATCTTTTCCAAATTGATAAAATTCTATGTTACGAAAGCTATTGTAAGTGTTACGAAAGCTGAACTACGTTACAAAAGCCAAGAAACTACTTACGTATGACAGTTACGAAAGATTTCTACAATACGAAAGCTTAAAAATGTCTTACGAAAGCACTTTTCCCCTTAAAACAGTTACTGAAACCTATTTTTTGCTTACGAAAGCTATCAAATCAATTTTTTGATCAAATTCAATCTAAAACACGTATTTTTCGTAAACTATATATTAAACCTACAATTTGATTATTACGAAAGCTATTATCTTGCGTTTTAAGATCAAAAACACATCCAATCATAAATCTAAACCTTACAAAAGCTACTGTTCATCGATACGAAAGCTTGCAGATAAAAAATTCTCACGGTTAAGCTCGATTTGATTCACAAAACACACACTAGATCTCTCCCGGTGATAGATACCACTTGTTATATGTCATGTTTGCATAGTAGTGATCATACGAAAGCTAATAAGAATAGAGGAGATGAGCTAGAGAGTATTTTCATAATTTTCTAAATTTTCATTTCAAAAGGGAAAATAGATGGGAGGGAGAAGTGAATTACAACAAATGTAAAGTATTGTATAAATACCCCTCCTACATGGGTATTTATACTTATTGCTTATCCTATTCTATTTTCCTAACTTTAGTCAAACCTTGGTAAACATTACTTAACTTTGACCAAGATAGACTTTAATACATTATAATCACTAATAAAACTATAAAACTAATCAAAACTATACAAAGACCAATTCATATAATAATAAATACTTCTTAAACCTAACAACAAGCATCCCCCCACTTAAGATCAACTATCTTCTAAATCTGACTTTTCTTCAAATCCCCTCTATCATAACCCACAACATTTACCAGTGGAACCAAAATTAACTAGCAACTCCCCAACTATGGACTTTAAGAAACTACAGGCTAGGCTAGGTGATTGGTGTAACGAAACAAACATATAATGGGTTTATCAAAACAAAGGGAAAGGCTCAGCAGGTTGTACTAGGGGTATCTTGAATTAAAGATGAGTGCAACAAAGGGTTTAACAGAGGGATTGACTAATCATTGTGAAAAGTCAATATACACAAACATAACATAATTGGGATATTTGGGGTTAATCTTAAAATTTCCCTTTTATCCTAACTACAATGATTACACTAAGTTACCTCAATGCAATGCTCATTATGGTGGTCTCGAAAAGATATACCAAGCCAAGTTCTAAAGTCTACTACAGCCACCGTCACGCTCATTTTTATTGAATTTGTGTATAAGGGAAAACAGAATGGCTTAACCTTACACAAGTAATTATAATGGGTAGGTGTGCTCAGTAAAGTCTTAACTAGTTAAGTAATGAAAAACATGTCAAAATTTTAAAGATGAAACATCTTTCAATAAAAACTAGACAAATAAACGCAAATAAAAATCAAGTGGACATTTATCTCTTATCCCTTCCCCCACTTGGGTAAAACTAAACATATAATTTAAAGATAGGAAGGGTTAGAAATGGAACAGAAAACTCCCCTGGATTTGCTTGGTATGATAAAGAGACATCATGCTCTAAACCATTCTCCAAGTCTGCTTCCTCGAGCAACATCCACTTTCACAATCAACTTCATAATCTTCGGTATAGCATCAAACTAGTCCGGATTGACATGTTTCCCTACAACCAAGTATCAATAAAGCACCACTTCACGTGCATCAACCTATATACCTGCTAGGAAAACTAACACCAAAGCATAATTTTGGATAAAAGTAATCATATCACAAAATGTACAAACTATACATACAAGAAATGAAATAAATCCTAACTCACTTTCGTAGGAATCATTGTTGCATTTAGCGTATGCAACAAGCCTTTTGAACCACTCAGTGTCCCGAGTGTTCGAGTGAAGTCTCATGAGGGTTTCCGGTGAACATACCCACAAAGTTCTTTTACTATATATACAAGGTTTTGTGCATAAAAGAAAATTTATGAATGTTTTTTACTATAGGAATGGAACTACGGCGCAGTCCTATAGTGGAACTACGCCGTAGTTAAGTGAAGTTAATGCATTTTTATATTTTGAAAATCAGCTATGGCATAGTTAGGGTGCCCATCTACACCGTAGTTTTAGACTGCGACTTAAATTCCACTTAACCATGAGCTAAGGTGATCTCGATCTTCCTTCTCCTTGCTCGTGTAACCAGTAAATAGAGTAAGAACACATAAAACCAAACTAAAATTACAGAAAGGAAATAAAACAAAAGAAAGGAAAGGACGGATTGTCTCCCAACGAGCACTTTTCTTTATTTCTGAGTCCTTAAGTTGGACTTGTGCCATTATTTCGATCTCCCTGGACATATTCCATCTCATCCATCATCATCCAAAATCTCTTCAACTTGATCCATTAGTTCAACGGCCTCTAATCAATACCCAATGCATTAAATGTGTAAAACAAATTAACAAGAGCAAACGAAAGATCATTAATTACTAGAAGTTTCTAACTTCTTTCATCATCAAAATTATTAAAAAATGGTCACTCTCAATAAACCTTATTTTGAACAGTCAAGTAATACTTATTTAAAATTCATTATCCCCATGTCATGTATCAATTTAGACCAAAATTTTCGAAATCATTAACTTAAAACACGTAATACAATGGAAATGATCTTTCCTTGAATCTTCCTAACAAATTTCCACAAATCTTGCATTAATAAGTTATTAATGATTTTTGAAAACAAATATTTTTGATGTTCAAAAACCAACTACGTCGTAGCTCAATGCACTGGCAACGCAGTAGTTTAAGACTCAGGTAGAATATTTTGATGAAAATGAACAAGAAAAATACGCAATCAATCAAACAAACATGCAAGCATTCAAATTAAAAATAGAGGGTCAAGCACTCACAAGCACACAAACACATAATCACGACACATATTTCAATCAAACAACCCAAAACTACAAAAACCGTTCCCCGGCAGCAGCGCCAAAAACTTGATGCGTAATTTACTTTTAAATAAATTACGTCTGATTCTGCATCTATAAAACCCTAACTACCTCAACTATTCCCACGCACTAAAGAGTGTAGTGATTGGTAAGTACGGGTGTCGACCCAAAGAACGGTTTATATTCTTTAATTGTTTTATTGAAATAAAATCTACCTAAGAAATAAGTGAAAGAAAGCATTTTGATTTTTCTGATTATCTTTAATGCACCTAACATGTCTAAAGGGAATTGGTATAGTGACAAACAACTAGGAAGATAAACGCATTTACTTAAATAAATATTCTAAGTTCAATTATTATGATCTCAAGTGTAATGTCTTATTACAATCTTAACGGAGGTCTAATTTCATCAGGCTCAAAATCATATCCTTGCCTGACCTATGATTCCTGAGTGGATCGACTCGCAAGGAGAATTAACCTATTCTCAGTTCACAATCATTAAAAATTTCTAAGCAACCTATGAGATATACTTTAAGTGTTTTTCATCGACTCTAATTTTGTTCGTGCCTATTACTATGACCAGACAAGTCAGAGTAAAAACTAACCCCTACAAATGAGGTAAGGGGTCAATGTTGCAAATAGCTCACATTAACAGGTTCCTACCAATTAACATGGCTCACGCTCCTAACCAAGTATTTATTAGTTAGGGTCGCCTAATAGGCATAGGTCAAACATCTACTAGGATTGGTCAACCCGTAGTTAATTATGCACGCTAGGATTTGGACGGTCACTTAATACCTAGTGCACACTCAACCTCATATCAAACCTAGTAGGGAATTCAAAGATTTATAAGCACACTACATAAGTTATCCTATAAAAGTGCAATCAAACAATAAGATCAATAATAACTGAATGTATATTAAATAAATTGAATGCCGAAGAACAAATAATGAAGCATAATAAATAACATAACATCAACAAATTAAATCGCTAGATCCGATAAATCAAAATAATTAAATTAAATTGACCTTAAAAAGTTGAAGTATGATTACAAATCGTGCTAGATTAGTGCTCCCGATCCCCTAGTTGAACGCCATGACAAACCCCGAAGGTTTTGCCCTATGTTAATACAAATAATGCTTAAAAACGTTATTTATATTTTTCGACTCCTCTACGTTTTGAAGATGACAAAATATAAAAACATTCACGATAAAAATAAACGTTTACATGTTATTAATTGTAAACTTTTATTTCGACATTAATCACTTAACGTATGGATAAACAAATCAATAAACATGATTAGTGATCAAGAAAATAATTTTTTCTTCTTAACCTTCACATTTCTACAAAACTATATTTTTACAAAATTACACAAAATAGTTTTGTTAAATAAAAATAATGTTTTATTTAAAAACATAAATTTTGAATTCAGCTTTTCC
>BQNB010151714.1:0-15865 GCA_026074375.1 Tanacetum coccineum | reverse complement strand
ATTAGGCATTTACAAGAAGATGTCAATCATGGTCTTGCCCGTTTGACTTTTTGGAAGTCAACATGTTATTTTCTGGTGATAAGGCTTATTGTAGTGTTGACAATGAAGTAAATGTAGTAGCAGTGGTAGTTAGATGCTGGTAATTATGGTAGTAGTATGGGTTGATTTATGACCAGTTAATTATGCAGGTATAAGTTAACAAGAAGCTGAAGTTTTGACTTTTTAAGGAAAAAACTTACATTTTTGAACAAAAAATCTCCATTTGGGCCAAAAAAATTACAAACATATGCTGTATAGAGTTGATGTTGTAGATACTTAAACCACAACTTCAAGTAAAGTTCAAGTATGTGGGGGTCAAGACCCATGTTTTTAGTACCACAAAATATCACATGTCATCACATGTTGCACATAAAATCATAATAAAAGACAAGATGTTTTTGTGTCTCCACATGATATTGTCTTACAGAACCATTATAAAATAGATACTTCACCCTAAAGTGAGAATGCCTTGTCTGCTGTAGACCCTTCACCATTTGGGCCAAAACCTGTTTTCTTCACCATTTGGGCCAAAACCTGTTTTCTTCATCTTCTGGTTGAAGATCCTCTCAGATCTTCCTCTGTTCTTGTGATAAATCTTAAATGGTGGTTCAGCTGCACTTGGCTCTGCCACTTTCCTCTTATTTCCTTGTTTTGATCCATGTTGTTATAGAAGATGGATTCCACTGTTGTACCAGTTGCTTGCCAAAACAATCTCTGTAACTACACCCCACTGAATTTCTTCTTAAAATTTGCAAATACATGTCTTGTGCACTTCTTATGTTCAGCATTTGGCAACCAATCAGATACAGCATCAAGTAACCCCTGTATCAAAAAAGATTCATTTTAGTTACAAATTTAATCAAATCATTAACTTATTTAATCATTTTTGTAAGTTACAAAATTTAGTATGTGTACCTTATGTTAATCTGATATTACTCTGATACCTGTACCATGGCTTAACTCCAGGTCTTCTGCTAACAAGGATATGAACCAGGAACAATTTTCAAAATTCTTTACCTTTACCAATGCCCAAGTAATAGGGTACATCTGATTATTTGCATCCTTCCCAATAGCTGTGAGCAACTCTCCTCTGCAAGTGTGTTTTAGAAAACACCCATCTAACCCAATAACCCTTCTACAACCTGCTTTCCAACCATATTTGACTCCCTTAAAACAGATATAAAATCTTCTGAAGTATGAGTTCCCATATTCTGTTTCCTCATCATTTAATATACAAGTGGAACCTGGATTTGTATCTAAGATAGCGTGCCTATACTCCCACAACCTAGCATAATGCTCTATCAACCCACCTTTAAAATCATATAGTGCCCTATATTTGGCTCTTTTGCATTGCCCAAGGCTAACATTAATGAGGAATTTCTCCCTCATGGCAGCCTTTATTTTCAACAGAGGCATAAAAGGGTCTTTAATTATCTCTTTTGCAAAGTGATGTGCTATCCATTTGTATGTGACCAAAGAGCCTAGGTTGTAGTTTCTAGCACACTTGTGTTCTGCTTTAAGTGACTTGATTTGGAATGAGTTTTCAGTACTCATCCAAGATGCCCATAACCTAAATCCACATTGTGGTTGCCCACTTTTCCTACTAGATGCAATTTTGGATTTAGTCCACTTAGGAGACACATCAGAGTTCCTACTAGACCCCTCCCCTTCATTGCTTGTTCCTTCACCAACTTTACAACTTCTAGTTTTAACCTTACCAACCTTAAAAGTCAAATTACCCTTTTTTAACTGTTTTTTTGGTAACAAATATATATAATATAATACGTATATTAACCGGGAAGTATGATTCCCCGGGTCATTTCCCCAACGATTTATGAAAATGAATCCACGTTTGATGTTCGGACAATGATTTGAATTGGAAACAAAGGATGATTTGATTATCTACTTTTAAAAATTAAAATAAACAAATTATAACAATTAAGCACGAGGACAAATAATGGGAAACCAAATTTTAACTAAAAAAGCAAAACGAAACCCCTAAACGGAGGTTAAAAACCCTAAATTTCTAAAAAATAAACCTAACTTAAAATTTTCTTTTTAAATGGACTCTATTTGACTAAAAAAGTAGTTTAAAGAAAACTAGAACAAAAAGGAATTAAAACGAGCTTTTAAACACTACGAAAAACGAGAACGGGAACGAATCCCGTTCTTTAAAAATCAAAATTTTGCAAATTAGACCCTACGAAAGCAAAACTAATTTTCCTATGAACTTTATGATAAAAGAAAATTTTCTAAAAAAGATTTATATTTTTTGATTATTTTTCTATTTTTTATGATTTTTTAAAGTTTTTAATGAAAATAAATGTTTAAAAATACTAAACTAATTATAAAAATTCTAGGATCAATTTACAGAAGAATAAAATAACTTAGTCTAAGTGAAACATACGAAAAATAAACTTTATAAAACAGATTATTAATAAGCACACGAAATAACCTGAAATAGCTTATTAAGCTTATTGGCTAAAACGTGTTTAAAGATTAAATATATGTAAGAGTCTAATGAAAATAGATCCCCAGGGCAGCAGTGGTAGTTGTGTGGTGTTATAAAGGTTGAGTGTTGTTGATGGTGGGGTTCGAGTCTTGCTCACCCCCGATTTCCACTTTCCCCTTTTTTAGAAAAACTTATAAAAGCAAAGTTGTAAAGCTCCTAGAGATAAGCATTTTTAATGAAAGCAACTTTTTATGAAAAGCCCTAAATAAGCTGAAAAACAACTGAACACCTAACAGGAACACTAAACTACTATTTTTGGTATTTTTCAATTTTTTAAAGACTTAAAAGCTAACCATGAGCTACACTAATGAAACTTTAAGCTATTATTACTAATGTTAACCTAATGAGCTTAACAAGAAAAGTATATAAGCCTTAGTAACAAGCTATAAGCTGAAATTTTAAATAAGCACTTATTGAACTCTTTAAACCAAACAGCCCTTATAGACTGGACTTTGAGCTTTCAAAATTAATCTAACCTAATAAGACTATAAGCTAATTGACTTGAACCTTCTAAAGCCTACAAAATGCTATTGAAAACGCTCTTTTTGAATAGATTTTGGAAAACTTGTGTTTATCGAAAAAAGGACTTTAAACAAAACAAACAGTTTACTTCAGTCATCGGGGTGAGTTTGGTTTTTTGTAAATAAAAAGAAAACAAATGATTTTTAAAGGCTTAAAACAGATAACAAATAAAAGCTATTATTTTTAAAAACTAATCTAAAACTAATAAAATATGACCTAAAAAGTATCTATATCTAAATATCAAAAGCTAATAGCTAATTACCTAATGAAAATTAAGCTTGAAAATGACAGTTTGTCTAATATAACTGCTGATGCAGTTGACAAATATAAGAACCACAACTTTAAAACCTATTGATGCAGACCTAGAACTTGATCCTAGATGACTCAAAGAAGCTAGTTAAATGCATTTTTGATAGGTCTAACTCATATAAACTAATTAAGCTCCAAATGCAAGCTAAACCTGAACTAACCTTATCTGATGCAACCTAGAGACTAGAAAACTTATGCAAACTATATTAGACCTAATAAAACTTACTAAACCTGCATTTTTTTAACTTGTTTGAATGATTTCAAACCCAAAACAAATGACCAAAGAGGTACAGACTAGTACTAACTATGTAAGGTACTGCTAATCCCAAACACCTTTCAACTTAGAAAATTCTATTTAAGCTTTTGAAATTAGATTTAAAACTCAAAATATAATTACTATGCTTACACACAGCTTATAACAACTAATCATCGAACAATATTTCAACACAACAAATAAGCAAGAATTAAAGATCCTAAAGCTATGCTAATATATTTAGTTTTTTTATGATTATATGACAGATTAAAGTGAAAACTAAGATCTACACTAATTTAAGCTAAGACAGGTGATAAAATAAGCTCATTAAGCACAATAAGACAAATATCATAACACAAATAAGCTAATGAATAAGCAGATAGCAAATGTATAAACAACTAGGCATATTTATGCTGGAATATTAAATAGAAATGAAATAGGGAAAAACTAACCATAAACCTTAGGCTAAAACAATGGTTGAAATTACTCAAAGAGATTGTCTACTAGGCTCTGGATATTGTAATAAGCCAGTATAAGTCCATTTGAACTCTCTCTCTTTCTATGGTTCATAAATCATAAAGCTCCAGTCCAACAAGCCATAGGTTAATTATCTAATTGTAAGGTTATTAGGAGATTAGTTGAACTAATTATACTCAAATCTAAGTTAGAGACTTAGATGTGCTTGGTTATGAGCTTATGAGAAGCTTTTCAAACAGTTATAGCTTATTAAACCATATTTGAAGAAAAATGAGCTTATGAAGAGCTAAGAGCTTAATAAGAAACTTTGTATTATATAGAAAACAACTGATTACAATACTTGAATTAAAACATTACATTAAGAGAGTACTAGCTAAAAATATTTTTGAAAGAAAAATTACATAAACAAAATAAGCTAAAAATTACAAACTAACTATCTATTCCCTTTTGTATGTGCGTGTGAGGCTTTATATAGCCAACTGCTGAAACTTCTAGTCCTCATGGTTATTACACACTCCCAATCATCTTGGCCTGTCCATCCTCTTCAATCATTGGATCATCAATTTGGGCTGTTGGATTAGATTGAAGGGCACACGGATTGCCAGCGTGGCATCCGTGTGTCAGAAGCCTTTGTGCTTCTTTTGTGTGTACCTCAAGTGTATAAGCTTTTTTCCTTGTATGTTCTTTCCATGTCCCACTCGGGTCATTCTTTCTTGGGTCTCCACCAATAAGAGTACTTGGTGACGTATAAACTCTGCCAAGGTGTACCTTATCCCTTGAATTAGCTTGTCACGTTGTTAATTATCGTTTGCCCTTTGATTTGACCCATGGTTAAATGGGAACGATGAATAAACAGTAAAAACAGAAACTCGCACCTTTTTTAAACTGTAAACGTATACACGGGGGTTTTGACCAGGGTGTTTTGGGCCTTTGACTTGGGTTGTGGGCTTGGGTTATTATAAAGGGTAAAGGGTAGATAACGAATGTTAACTCTTATAATAAATAAGATGTTAAACTCGTAGGGTTTAGGGACCTATTAATGCATATGTTTCACTTGAGGGATGTTTTGGAAATTTTGGGATTTTGTCTTTTTGTGTTTGTCCAGTTCTTGACCAATGTTTGACAATGGTTGACTTTTTGGAACCCTTTTTTATAGAAAAACTTCCAGCTCTTTTGTTTTTTGTGCTATTCGTTCCCGTATCGTTTTTAATTTATCCGTGTTTGTCCGGGTTTTGTCCGTTTTCTTGAGATTTTTACAATATCCGTACCTACACAATCACAAAGACAAAACAAGCAATATTAAAGCATTTTAAGCACAATTTTGTCTTTTTAGGGCCATTTTTGATAAAAAAAAACGGATATGTGTTTTCACACATATCAAAATTCCCCAAACTAAGCGATTGCGTGTCCTCACGCAATGTCATTTTGCTCTTTAAACCAATACCATCAAAACTTCCCCAAAACTAAATCTTTGAAAAAGTAGCAATACTTTTGTGGAAAAACAATTAAGAAAATTCACAAGCTATAAAAACACCCTATTTGTCCTATTTTCTAAAAAACTTTTTCAATTTTTTTTTATTATAGTTATAATTAATTGAGATTATTTCGACTTTTGTTATTTTCATAATTGTTGGTATCATAGAGCAAGATGCATTCGAATTCCGAGGAATGCCCAACCCAAAAAGGATAAATCATCGTTTCCGATTTTTCACTTATCCAAACCAAGTTTAAACAAAAATTGACGCTAAATATTTAAGTAAGGATGCTAACACTATTTTTATTTGCAATCTGTGAACTTTTTACTCGACAATTTATTATATTTTAAGTGAGTGTGTATCTGAATTTCAACCATGGATCATACTTTTTTACAACATACTATGCTTTACGTTCCTCTGTAGAATAATGAGTTTTTTAAAGGCGAGATAATCCCATTGTAGCGACTCCATTCGTTCTAGGCAAATCCACAACTTAAAGCTAATGTGACCAGGCTTTTGACACCTCATTGAGGCTTGTATTCGAGGGATTCACGGACCTTAGGTTTCAAAAAACTCTAAGGTTTCGGTTATTCATAACTTATAAACTATAATTGTTCAAAGTGCAAGCATATTTGAATTTAACAAAAAAGAAGTAATTTTATTTAATTTTAATTAACTATTTAGACATTTTGCAATTGTAACCCTCGGACTTTTTAGATGGCTTGCAACATCGGTTGTGAGCGGCAAGATGTAGCAAATATTTATCGTCTCAGATGTTTTATTATTTTACTATGGGCATTCTTTAGAAGACTCCCACATACGGTTGTCGAGCCGGAAAAAGGTTAGTAAATTTTTTCAGCTACAGCTTTTATTATTTTATTTGTTTTTATATTTTAATCATTTTATCATATTTTTTTTTATATTTATTTATTTAAAGAAGATTCTTTTTGAAAATCAAGTTAGATTTGGAACTAAGACTAAAATTTTTGATATAGATTTCCATAAAAAATTGTTTGATTTAAGTTTAATCTCCAAAATCAACAGTATATTAATCCGGGTAAGACTTATGGGAGAAAAAGCAAAAGTTCATACATGGCTATTAAGATTTTCAAATAATCCTTGTTTAGCATCCTACTCATACCTAACTCTATTATTTTTCGTTCTTCGCGAATTATTGAATGCTTAGCCTTCCGGAGGTAGATGAATTTGAACTCACTTTGGCAACGACTGCTTTGTTTCGTGAATTATGAACCTTGGATTTTACTTCGCGATAATTTCTCATGCATCTCACGAGGCATCTTATCAAAAGTTTCACGTAGCGGAATTCATACGATCTTGATCATTAGCATTCAAAGCATTGTAAAACGTATCTAGTTGATGTAATTTTGAAAATCCGTGATGTGGGCATGCTCGAAGAAGATCATTAAATCGATTCCAAGCCTCATAAAACGATTCGTCAAATCTTTGTTGAAATCTCGTGATTTCGTTACGAAGATTTGTCGTTTTTGTACGGAGGAGAAAAAAATAAATTGATTAATGAATTTTGAAACAAGATCATCCCATGTCAAAATTGATCGAGGAGGTTCCTTTTTCTAGCCAAAATCTGGGTGAACCTTCAAGAGGAAAAATGGAAAAAAGCTTAAGCTTTAATTGGACGTGCTCCGGGATATCTGGAATCTCAATGTTGAAGTAATATTATTGAAATACGGATTGTGAGCATGTGAATCTTTTATCATGTCGAGAAAATGATTGTTTTGAACAAGATTGATCAAACATACTTAACTCAAAATAGCATTGTTTCAGGTATTACAATTGCATACTGTACCCATCGGTGGTGCTTGTGCAATTACGCCTTAGTCTGGTTATCAGCCATCGAAAACTTGGGGAGGAGTAACAAAAGGTTCTTCTAAATGAAAATGTTTTTGGAACACACAGCGGTTGGGCTTGGTTGTTGACGGTTAAGATTGCGGGTTTGAGAACGAAGTGCGCTTGCCACAAGTAGAAAAAGAAAAATTTTAAATATTTTTTTTTAACAAACTATTTTAACGGATAACGAGATAGACAACCTTAAACAAATATCTAATTTACTTCAAGGTAGCTCATTAAACAAAAATTTTATTTTTTAAGGTTGTAGACGTATTTCGTAAGACACAATGGTAAAGTTTTTAATTCTTTGTTTCGAGTTGGGACTTAATGATGGATAATACTCAAATTGAAGGTATTATTGTTGGTGTGCTTTTATCTACTTTGTTTATTTGATTTTTTATTCATGGATACAATTTTTTATTCTTTTGATTTTTTTTTGGTTTTTTTTTCTTATTTTTCTTTATTTTTTTATATGATAATTAAACTAAAAGAAAAGAAAATATTTTTTCATTTTTATATTTTGATTATTTTTTATTTGTTTTACAATAAGAAACATTCAAAAATGAAAGGGTCTTTCCAAATCACGATCAACATACTTCAAACTGAGAGTGTATCTTAATACAAAAAAAAAAATTAAAATAAAATAATATAAAAAATAAAAATTAAAAAACAAAAATCACCGGTAGCGGCGCCATAATTTAATATAGCTATTCATATTATAAGTATACAATATAAAATATACAATTATGATGGAGAATTACCATTTACCCATCTGAGGACAAAGTGGACAAAGGAAAAATCTTCATTAATATATATAATGACAATACGTATATTAGCCGGGAAGTATGATTGCCACCCCCCGGGAGTGTTTCCCCAACGTTTTATGAAATTGAAACCACGTTGATGCTCAGACACAAATGATTTGTATTGGAAACAACTGATGATTGATTACTTATTTTAAAAATTATATATAAAAATTTAAACAATTAAGCACGGGACAAATAATGGGAAACCAAATTTTAATAAAACCGCAAAATCGGGACCCTATACGGAGAGTTAAAAACCACAAATTTTCTAAAAAATAAACCTAACTTATATATTTTCTTTTTAAATGGACTCTATTTGAAATAAAAAGTAGTTTAAGAAAACATAGAACATAAACCGGGGGCATTAAAGAGCTTTTAAAACACGTGACAAACGATGAACGGGAAAGAATCCCGTTCTTTAAATCAAAATTTGGCAAATTAGACCCTACAAATAGCAAAACTATATTTTCCATATGAAACTTTATGTAAAAGAAATTTTTCTAAATAAGAATTTATACTTTTTTGAATATTTTTTCTATTTTTTTATGATTTTTTAAAGTGTTTAATAAAAAAATAAATGTTTAAAAATACTAAAACTAGTTATAATAATTTCTAGGAAAATTACAGAAAATAGCTTATACTAATTAGAACCTAGGAAAAATAAACTTATAAACACAGCTTATCAAATAAGCCACTAAATAAGCGGAAACAGCTTATTAAGCTTATAGGCTAAAACGTATATAAAGATTAAATAATGTAAGAGTCTAATGAAAAAGACCTCAGGGCGCAGTGGTAGTGTGTGGTGTTATAAAGGGTTGAGGGTGTTGAGGTCGGGGGTTCGAGTTTGCTCACCCCGATCTTACATTTTCCTTTTTTTTAACGACACTTAAAAAGCAAAAGTTGTAAAGCTCATAGAGATAAGGCATTTTTAATGAAAGCAACTTTTATGAAAAGCCTAAATAAGCTGAACACCTAACAAGGAACCATAAATACTTTTTTTGGTTTGTTTTCAATTTTTAAAGACCCCCCCCCACCTCTCTCTCCCTTCACTTCTCCTACAACCTAAATACCACCCCCCCCTTCCTCAACATCCCTAACCAATCCTTCAACCACACTCTAACATAACTTCCTCCAAAAGCTAACCATGAGCTCACTAATGAACTTTAAGCTAATTATTTACATAATGTTAAACCTAATTGAGCTTAACAGGAAGAAATAAGCAAAAGTACAAGCTTTAAGCTGAAATTTTAAAACTAAGCACTTATTGATATTTTAAAACCAAACAGCCCTTATAGACAGGTCTTGAGATTAAAATTAAGCTCCCTAATAGAAACTATAAGCTAAATGACTTGAAAACCTTCTAAAAGCCTGACCAACCAAATGCATATTTGAAAAACGCTTTTTTCAGAAAAGATTTTGGATAAACTAGAGCTTATTGGAAAAGCTTAAAACTAAACAGACAGTTTACCTAAGCTCTTGGTGAGTTTGGATTTTTAATGAAAAAGAAAAACAGCTGAATTTTTAAGGGCTAAAACAGAATAACAAATTAAGCTATATTTTAAAAACTAAGTTTAACTAATAAAATATGACTAAAAGCTATCGATAATCTAAAAAATCAAAAAAGCTTAAAAGCTTATAATTCCCTACTGGAAAATTAGTCTGGAAATAACAGTTTGTCTAATATAACTGCTAATGCAGTTGACAAATATTAAGGAACCCACAACTTAAAATACCGATTGCTGCAGACTAGATAACTTGAATCTGATGACTCAAAGAAGCTAGTTAAATGCATTTTTGATAGGTCTAACTCATATAAACTAATTAAGCTCCAAATGCAAGCTAAACCTGAACTAACCTTCTCTGATGCAACCTAAAGACTAGAAAACTTATGCAAACTATATTAGACCTAATAAAAACCTCCACTAAAAACCTGCTTTTTTTTAACTTATTTGAATGATTTCAAACCCAAAAACAAATGACCAATAGAGGACAAATCAGTACTAATTAATTGTTAGTACTGCTTATCAAAACACCCCTTTAAACATAGAAAATTTATCTTCCAGCCTTTTGGGAAATAAAATAAGATTTAAAATCTAATCCCTCAATTACCCGCTACACACAGCATAATACAACCAAAAATGAAACATATATCTACAAACATTTAAGCAAGAATTTAAGATACTTAAATGCTATGCTATATTTTAGTTTTTTTTATGATTTTATGAAGATTAAAGTGGAAAAATGTGATCTACACTAATTTAAGCTTAGACAGGTGTATAGATATGTTCATTAAGCACAATTAAGACAATTTCTATCAAAAATTAGCTATGAATAAGCAGAAATACAAGCATAATATTGTTAATCAACTAAGCTATTTACAGTCGGAATATTAAAAAGAAAAGGAAATAGGGAACTAACCAAAACCTTAGCTAAACAAAGGTTGAAATTCTCAAAGAGCTTGTCTACTAGCTCTGGCTTATTGTAAATACGCAATATAAGTCCATTGAAAACTCTACACTTTTAGTTTCATCATTCCCAAAAATAGCTCCAAGGTCCAATAAGCAAAGGTTATTTATTGATTTTAAGGTTTATAGTGATTAGATGACTAGATTTAAACTCAAATCTAAGCTTAGAGACTTAGATGAGCTTGTATGAGCTTATGAGAAGCTTTTCAAACAGTTACAGCTTATTAAACCATATTTGAAGAAAAATGAGCTTATAAAGAGTTAAGAGCTTAATAAGAAACTTTGTATTATATAGAAAACAACTGATTACAATACTTGAATTAAAACATTACATTAAGAGAGTACTAGCTAAAAATATTTTTGAAAGAAAAATTACATAAGCAAAATAAGCTAAAAATTACAAACTAACTATCTATTCCCTTTTATGTGTGCGTGTGAGGCTTTATATAGCCAACTGCTGAAACTTCTAGTCCTCTTGGTTGTTACACACTCCCAATCATCTTGGCCTTTCCTTCCTCTTCAATCATTGGATCATCAATTTGGGCCGTTGGATTAGATTGAAGGGCACACGGATTGCCAGTGTGGCATCCGTGTGTCAGAAGCCTTTGTGCTTCTTTTGTGTGTACCTCAAGTGTATAAGCTTTATTTCCTTGTGCTTATTTCATGTCCACCATATCATTCTTTCTTGGGTCTCCACCAATAAGAGTGATTGGTGACGTATAAACTCTGCCAAGGTGTACCTTATCCCTTGAATTAGCTTGTCACGTTGTTAATTATCGTTTGCCCTTTGATTTGACCCATGGTTAAATGGGAACGATGGATGAACAGTAAAAACAGAAACTCGCGCCTTTTTTAAACTGTAAACGTATACACGAGGGTTTTGACCAGGGTATTTTGAGCCTTTGACTTGGGTTGTGGGCTTGGGTTATTATAAAGGGTAAAGGGTAGATAACGGATGTTAACTCTTATAATAAAAAGCGTTAACAGTAGGGTTTAGGGACTATTAATGCAATATGTTTACACTTGAGGGATGTTTTGGAATTTTGGGATTTTGTCTTTTTGTGTTTGACAAGTTTTGACCAAGGTTTGACCAATGGTTGACTTTTTGACCTTTTTATAGAAAACTTCCAGCTCTTTTGTGTGCTCTTCCGTTCCCGTGTCCGTTTGTTTGTCGGGTTTTGTATATATATTTTTTCGTTTTTTCTTGAGATTTTTTGTATATCCGTACTACACAATTACAAAGACCAAAACAATCAATCAGTCAAGCATTTTTAAGCCATAATTTTGTTCCTTTTTTGGGCCTAGTTTTGATTAACAAAAAACGGATATGTGTTTGCACACATATTCATCCTTTTTGCTTTTGTTTCCTTCACCAACTTTGCAACTTCTAGTTTTAACCTTACCAACCTTAAAAGTCAAATTACCCTTTTTTTAACTATTTTTTTTGTAGGTTTCTTACCCTTGTTTGCATCATCATGTGACTCTGTGAATAACTGTTTCTTAGCTTTAACTTTTTGGAAAAATACCCTGCACATCTTCCTGTTGACATATCTCTACCACAATACACAAGCAACTGCCTCCAATAATTCTTTTGAAACCATAATTGATACTCACCAGCCACCCCATAATTAGCTAGAGCCAGTTTTAACTGTTCTGGATGGTCATACCTCATGCCTAATATGGGCCGCATTTCATTCCAAGGTTGTAAGGGATCATGTATTGGATGCGCAATACCCCTCTGAATTTGGTGTGTAAGTTCTAAACTACTAGAGTCAGGGTCTTTAATGTGTAAGTCTTTGTTAGGATTATGAAAATTTATGTAAAAGACTCGGTCACCCCGTGTAATGTCTATCATAGGTTAGCTCGTAGCTTTTATATTAATCGTCTAATTAGCGTATGACTTATGGTGTTGGGCCAGGTCTTTACCCACATGTTAGCCCACTCCATGGCCCACTTAGGGGCATAAAACACTTGTATTTATACCCCCTTTTCAGCCATGGGAAGGGGTTGGTTGTTCATTCTATCATACACACACATAAGGTGTATTTTCTTTCACTAGAACTCACTTTCTCTATCTAAGATAAATTATCCAACCCCTAGATCATTCATTGTGTTATGATATCCAATATACTACAATTGGTATCAGAGCTCATGGGATGATTAGCTAGATTGTGTGTGCGTTTTCTTGGTTAGTTTAGATCAAAAGTTTGGTTTTTGAAGGTTTATTGTCTCATTCTTGACACTCTTTGATACTCACGTTTGTGGTGTTAAAGTTAGTGTTTTTGTAGTTGTTATAGCCTTCTAGGATCAACTTGTGTAAAAGAAACCAAGCAAAAATGTTCAAAATGGTGATTTTTAGGTGGAAAAAGTCGTATTTTCTTGACTGTGTTTTATAATTTGATTGAAAATCAGTTTAATAAGAAAATCAAAGTTTTTCAGAAATGATAATGGAACTGAGTTTGTTAATCAATATGTTAGTAAGTTTTGTGTTGATAAAGGTGTTATTCATCAAACTTCTTGTGCATATACTCCGCAATAAAATGGTATTGCTAAAAGGAAACATAGACATCTTTTAAATGTTGCTAGATCTCTTATGTTTCAGGGGGGAATTCCTTTGAGGATGTGGTCTGAATGTGTTATAACTGCTACTTATCTTATTAACAGGCTTCCCCCTCTTATGTGCTAAATGGAAAATCTCCTTATGAGATGATATATAGAAAATGCCCTTCTCTCTCTCATTTAAGAGTTTTTGGATGTTTGTGTTTTGCTACCCTTGTCAATTCTAGTGATAAGTTTGGAAGCAGATCTGAAAAGTGTGTTTTAATTGGGTATTCTAGTGTTAAGAAAGGATATAGGTTATATAGTCTTGATAAGCATCAGTTCATTTTTTCAAGAGATGTTAAGTTCTTTGAGAACATTTTTCCTTTTAAGGATCCTGATAAAATAAAAGATGCTACTGAAAATGTTTTTCAAGATGTTAATCATATAAACTTTTTGACCTTGAATATCCTGAGATACCCAATGATGATGAGAGAGTAGACCTTAATCTGAATTGTGATAGCAAAAAGTCACAGAGTGCTAGTAGCAGCTCTTCTGATTCTGGTGGAATTTCTGTCACTGCCGATTTTCGAATCAATTCTGGAAATGATACTGATAGCAGTGATAACATTTTTTCCACTCAGAATGAGGAGGTTGCCACACTTGAAGAGAATGTATTTTCTGAGGGTAATATGGATCAAAATCCAAATACTGTTTCTCAGGATAATCAAAATCTAAGAAGGTCTTCTAGACAAAATGTTTTTCCTAAAAGTTACAACGATTTTGTTGTGGATTCAAATGTCAAATATGGGATTAAAAAGTATGTTGGGTATTCCAAGCTTAATTTTGAAAATTATTGTTTTATTACTCAACTAAATAAACATTTTGAGCCTAAGTCTTTTTGTGAAGCTTCTAAATTTTCTCATGATTGATGCTATGAATCAAGAAATGAATGCTTTACTTAGGAATGACACTTAGGAAATTGTAGATCTTCCTAAAGGTAGAAAAGCCATTGGTAGTAAATGGATTTATAAGATTAAGTTTCAATCTAGTGGTGAGATTGATAGATTTAAGGCTAGACTTGTGGCTCAGGGTTTTAGTCAAAAGAAAAGTATTGATTATGAGGAAACTTTTTCTCCTGTAGTGAAAATGGTCATTGTTAAATGTTTATTAAATGTTGTTGTTTCTCAGTTTTGGCCTATTTTTCAGCTTGGTGTGAACAATGCCTTTCTTTATGGTAACAAGGTATGGAAGCTAAAAAAAATTATATGGGTTAAAGCAAGCACCCAGGCAATGGAATGCTAAATTCACTTCTACTTTGATTGAAAATGGTTTCAGTCAAAGCAAGTCTGACTATTCTCTCTTTACTAAGACTGATAAGGGTATTTTTCTTGCTTTACTTGTATATGTAGATGACATTATCATTATTGGCAATAATATAGCTAAAATTGAAAAATTTAAGGTCTTTCTCAAGTCTAAGTTTATGATTAAAGACTTGGGAAAACATAAATATTTTCTTGGAATTGAAGTTGTTGATATTGATAAGGGTATCTGTCTTAATCAAAGAAAGTATGTTTTGGATTTGTTATCTGAATATGGCATGCTTGCTTGTAAACCTGTTGATACTCTTTGATTGTCTAAATTGGTCCTTTCTAATGAGGCTACAACATGTGATCCAGTTCTTGAGAATATTACTCATTATCAAAAGTTAATGGGTAAACTTATTTATCTAACTAACACTAGGCCTGATATTTCATATGTTGTGCATTGTTTGAGCCAGTTTATGCATTCTCCTCTTAAGTCTCATCTCAAAACTGCTTTCAAGATATTGAAATATCTGAAAGGATGTCCAGGTTTAGGAATTCATTTTGTCAAGACTTCTGGTATGTCTCTTAGTGCTTTTTCTGATGCTGATTGGGCTAAGTGTGTTATTACCAGGAAATCTGTTACTGGTTATTGTATTTTTCTGAATAATTCTTTGATATCTTGGAAGAGTAAAAAGCAAAACACTCTCTAAATCTTCTACTGAAGCAGAGTATAGAGCTCTTGCTTCAGTAACCAGTGAAGTAATTTGGATTTTAAAAATATTAAAAGATTTAAAGATTGAAAACCTTTTACCTGTTAATCTACATTGTGACAGTAATTCTGTAATTAAGATTGCAGCCAATCCTGTTTTTCATGAAAGAACAAAGAATTTTGAAATTGATTTGCATTTTCTTAGATAAAAGATTTTAAAAGGAGTGGTTAAAACTATGAAAGTAGATTATGCAAATCAAATTGCAGATGTTTTTACCAAAGGATTAGGTACATTATAACATAAAGGTTTTTTGGAAAATCTTGGGATGTTTGATATTTACCAGGTTGAGATGAAGGGGGGATGATAAAATACCTCTTCTCACTTGGTATAATAGTTCATGGACTAATTGTGTCAAGTGTGTTTTTCATATTTAGTAGATAAAGGTTTATTGAGCTATATGGCAAGGGTGTGAAAGATGGAGGGTTGTTCCTGTTATATTGGTGAAGTATTAAGTCGGTTTGGGTCAAAGCTATAAAAGCTTGGGTCATCTCCTGGGTCTTCACTTTTTCATACGCTTTCTCTCTCT